>VZTM01031149.1:58451-76135 GCA_013400555.1 Jacana jacana | reverse complement strand
AAAGAACATAGATAGGTAGTGGGGGGGGGGGGTTTTTTTTTTTTTTCCCTGAAGAAATATCATGCAAACATCCTGTATTCATATTTATGCACACCATTAGACCAAATGCATGAACAATGCATTCTGGGTGAAAAGTTATCCATCATCTCCAAAAATTTATATAGGCAATGAATGAAGGAATTTATTTTTCCATATTGAGTAATTCCATGATGTAGTTACTATTCAGGATCATAAGCAGAGTCACGATAGCGTATCCACAGCACGTCAGCCAAGATCAGCAAAGGAATGCTGATCTGTAGTGGAAAGACTAGAAAGACTGGCATTAGCAGCCATTTAGATCTCAGACCAGGTGACAGCTTTCTAAAGATGAAAATTCCTGATGCTTGTACCAAAAACTTTTGTACTCTAAGCAATTCATCTTCTGAAATAAATGCATGACATAATGAATGCTGGAGAGAAGGGAGGAGAAGAGGAACAACAACAAATGAATGGAGCTTACTACCAAAATACAACAGAAACATCTCTGCTTCAAGCACGGATAACCCACAGGCACGGCAGCGATACAAGCTGCTGTCACAGGATTAGGCAGAGATTACAGTAAACGCAATTAAATCAAGCAATGTCAAAATATTGCAGGAGAAGGGAAGGCCATCATTTTACAGCAGCTTTGCCTCTGCAGAAATTCCTAGCATGATCTTGCAAGAACCATCCATCTAACAGTATTGTGTCACGGGATGAAACTGCATTTTATGAGAGAAATAAACATAACGTTCCCTCTCATTTCCACCCCTGACTCATAATTACTCTTTCCCTGAACGTTATTTTGATCAATTCATAAAGTCCTAGTCTCCACAGAAAACAGAGGAGAGTTTTTCCTTTCTAATTTTTCTCTTCTAAAACGAATGCCCAGCAGGACTGCTGGCATCTTTCACAGATTAAAAGGAACTGTATTTTCTTCCATGCTTTCTGTACTAGCACAACCAAAGCGCAACCATAGTAAGTTTCAAACTACAGATTTTATACTTAGTACTTCCTTATTCTACAGCTGATTTGCAAAAACAAGGGACTCATAGGTCACTAAAGGAGAGATTTGAACAGACTTTCAGCCCTGAGCCTGAACAGAGGACCTACGGTAAAAAACGATGCTAAACCAAAGCTTTAAGCAGAAGGAACAACTGCATTAGCCAGACAGCAGGAGGGTGACAATTTATTAAGACAATGAAACCTAACTTTAGGAAAGGAGGATTAAAAAAAATAAAATAAAATAACTGCCACAGCATATTTTAATGGAAGATTTTCCTTTAAGCCGTTCAATGATCAGTTGTGGCAGGTAATGAGAATTCATAAAGCAAAGCAAAGCATCACCAGATGCTGCAAGCCCTGTCAGACCTGGAAAGTAAACACTCAATAGCAGCATTCCAGCAGCCCAAGCACAAACCTTGTCTTTTAAAGCTCACTTCGGCCAGTATCTGAATTTCAGCATGGATGTTTGGGAATGTGGAATGCATTTACCAGAGTCCCTTCTGCACTGCAGCTTCCTGGAAATTCACATTCTGGAAATTGCTTAAAAGAATAGCAACAAAAAGCCTGCATATCAAAAATCTGCAGTTACAAGAGAAGTGTGGGTTCCAGCATTTCCAAGCCAAATAGAGGATTAAGGTTTCTAATGCACTAGGTGGAAAAGGATATTGGGATAACTGAATTAGAAATGTGAAAGTGGATTTACTACTATTCTTTTTAAGATTAAGTTGAAGATTAAGTTTCTAGTCAGGGAAGGATCTATTCATCTTGGAAAGCATACAGGGGGAATGGGAGAAGCATTAGACATGCTAGCAGATTTTGCCTTTTAAAACCAAATATTAAATCTCAACAGCTACTTCATATTAAAACAAACAAACAAAAAAATCAAAGTATCAGTCATCACACAACTGGAACCATCCACCTGAAGTCGTATTTGATGACATTGGTGTCATTGTGGTTTTGAGGTAATGATTGCTTGTATCAGTCTGTGAAAACCTAAAGCCATGTACCTAGTCCCGAGAGCTCTTCGCCCCTCTCTTAATACTAGCTGTGATTACCAGGTTCGCAAAGGAGACATGGACCAGATTGGAAAGCATCGGTCACTAATGAGGTAAGCGGTTACAGCTGACTCCTTCACACCAAGAACAGCCTACAGGTTTCCACTAGTTGTCCAAAAGTGTGCCTGGAAGTCAAAGATGTAAGAGAGAAATTGTTCCATTAGACTAGCTCCAGGGAAATACCTCCAATAATCTGGGCATCATATATCTTCAGGTGTTTTGTTTTTATTTCCTGGGTGACTGAAATACTACAGTGTTAAACTAACCCAGATTTACTGCAAGGAAAATGACCTGGCAAGCCATTAATGTTTTTCTGTTTCTCAGCCACTGGTAATTCCTTGACACTGGTTTGCAGGGCTTTCAGAGAAAGCCAATGAACATGGACACACTGCTATTTCAAATGCTGGTTTAATGAGACTGCCATCAACTGTGAATAGAAAGGCAGTCCTGTGAAGTAAAGGGAATGAACAGAGTCTCCTGTGAGTCAGCTCTGGGGGACACAGACGGCACCTACAAATTAGGGATTTCCAATTAGCTACACAGGGAACAGAAGAGGCTGACGTACAATGAAGTGACTGCAACTACGGGGCTTAAACGCAACTCCTATTAATGAGAGAAGAAAAAAAAAACAAAAACCAAAACAAAAACCTCTTCCTTTGCACATGAATGGATAAGCAATCAGCATCTTTCACAAGGTGGTAAAAAACCAAAACAAACCAAAAAAAGCAGACATGAATTTTTCCTCCCAATTCTGTGCATCACTGCATAATGCATTGTCCCAGGCACGGTTTTTACCTATGAATTGAGAAAAATGAAAGTCTAAAGGATCTTTTAAAGACTAGAAAGACTTCCCTAAAAATAAAATAAAACATTAAATCATCAGCAGCTAAGGAAAATAACGTCAGACTCAGTCTTGTCCCTTTTTCCTGACAATCAATGTACACAAAGTCAAACCACTCAAGTTTATTTGTTTCTTACTGAAATGAACAGCAACTCTCTGTACTGCCACACATTAATAGTACAGGGGACATTATTTACTTTCCACTTCCTTCTTAGAAGGCTTTAAAAAGAGGGAGAGAGGTGCTTTTCTGTACTGCAAGACAAAAATACACTACTCAGAATACCGGCTAAAATGATCTAACGAAGGCAGTCAAATTTAAAACTGAGCCTCTTCTATTCTAATAACTGCATGTACCACGAGCACCTGCTTTGCCATACACAAAAAAGCCAACAGTGGAGCCACACAAGTAAGCCAACCACACCAAGCACCAGAGCAAGGAAAGCTCCTGGCTTTTATCTGGCTCTCCAGGCTCCCTTCTCCTAAAATCCAGGCAGCAAAGTGCAGGGAAGGCTCCTGAGTTGGGGGCAGAGGAGAGCCCAACCCACAAAGCTGGAGAAATGAGGACAGTGGGGGGAAGAAAAGAAGGGAGCAAAGAGACAATGAGCATTGACAGCTGGGGTCCAAGAGGAAGAGCCCAGAGTGACCCGCACTCTCACTGGGAAGAGCTCCCACAGCAGTAGACTGAACCTGCAAGGCTGGAGGACCAGGGAGCACATGGAAGATGCGATACACAGGGAAATGGATGTACGTGGGAGCCCTTAAACTGTCTGAGCAAGGACTTTGGCACTAGGACCAAGAAGATCCAAAAGACAAACTCTGAGGAGCAAAGATTGGAAGCAATTAAATGACTGAGGAGAAGCAAGCAAGAGAAGAGACAAGGGCAAGCTGGAGCAGACAGGGCAAGACAACAAACTGGGGAGAGATAAAAGACAGGGCTGACAGAAGAAACTGCACATGCAGTGCTTTGTTCCTCGCACAGTCTGAAAAGGAACAAGTCATCATGCCTCCTCTGCTTGCAAATATCTACAGGGAAGAGCTCCCCCCCCATCTCTTAATACTGACTCCCATTGAGGACTATCTACTGTTGCCACCAGCTGGTCTGCTCACTCAAGCGGCAGATGCCTTACAGGTGGATCCAAAAGGTTTCAATCCAGCAATCCACACACCTGTGGCTCCCCACCCTTAGAATTTCTGGCTATTCATCTTCCTTGTTTTGAAAAGCAAGGAAATTACACATCCAGAAACTATGCCAAATGTCCTTTCAAGGATTACAGACTGAAGCAAAAAAATGCAATGAAATACCAGCACTTGGTAGTTTGTACACAGAGAAATAATTGAGAAAAAGTTAATCTGTCTCAGAGCATAACTTGAATACCATGAAGTAAATAGGGCACTGGGCTGTGCTCTGAACAAGGAAGGAACAAAATATTGAGTAGTTGCGCAGTAAGTGAGCACCATCCATTCTGGGTAAAGAATAGAGCAGGGATCATGCAGAAAAAATGGTATCTGATAGTGTAATTAAAGACTGTCATAACATAAACACATAACAGAGCCAAAATTAAATCAGGCCTTTCTTACCTGGTGAGTCCATAATTTTGCAACGTAGCAATGTCTAAACATGTCTTTATACCTGTGCATGAAACATTAGTCATCACCATACCAAAGTGGTGTTGTTTCTAAGTAAATGTTAGTTAGCAAGCAAGTTCAGTTACTTGTACTGAAACAGCTCTTGCAGGTTTCAAAGACTAAGACACATCATGCCACAAGCATACGTAAAAGAGACAGTCCTTGGCTTTTTTGGGGGGTCATCTTAAAACAACAACCACATTGCACAAAGGGAGGTAGAAAAGAAGCATGATTACTGTGCCTCATCTTCCAGCACCTGCCGTGGGAAAAGAGAGATGTAATTACTCTCCCAAGATTACAGAAGGGTTCTCTGGAAAACAGTCACAGGCTAAAGAGCATAACCCCAAGGCTTTGAGCATAAAGGTATCCACCTCTCATGTACTTGTAGAATCTAGCAGAGCCTTCTGGTGGCCTCAGGTACCATCTGAGCATGACAGTAAACGTTATCACTGACTGCAGGCGAAGGAGAAGATTCAAGTATTATTGTTAGGGAACATTTCCTAAAAAGACGGGACACTGACACAGCAGTAGCTAGAGCTATTGCTCAGAATCACAATGGAAAAATGGTCTAAAGAACTGAGCTCAGAGAAGAGTAAACCACAAGCCAAAGCCACCTCCGCAATACACCTCTCCAAAGGGGGCCAAACCTCTTTCAGAACTTAAGCTTACTAAACAGCAAGAACAGCAGAGCCCGAGTAAATCTGCTGCAATTATAAAAAGCTCGTAACACCACAGAACCAGCGTCCCACAGTTACCAGCGTAACAATGACACTTATCTAATCTGTCATCTTTCAGCATACACTGTGCCTTCCCAGGCCTTGGGACTCAGGGTCCTACTTATCTTTTGGGGTGAAATTGTGTCATCCTATTCTCAGTGCAATTTTAAAAATCAGTCTAAAAAAGAAAAAAAATAAAAAAATCAGCCCAGGCCCAAGGACAAATCCTTTTCTCTCCTTTCACAGGGAGGCAATCCAACACCAATTTTTGCTCAGAGCATCACAGACTAGGAGCTCACTCCTTTATTTGCAAAACCTCACAATCCTCAGGAGATCACCAGCAAGGAAGGAAGGAAGGGAAAAGCCTAGCCTGGGTCCATTGCCTAATGCTCCACGTTACTTGCTTTGCTTTCCTAGAGAAAATCATTTTGACTGCCAGACTCCAAGGCCTTTTTCACCCACAGGCTGAATCCCAAACCAGGCCACTGTCTGGGAATTTCTCCACCAACAATGTGATGTTTGCAAAAGCACAGACCTTTTAGACTGGTGTCAAGAATTCAGGTTTTCCTTTTGTTGTATGTTGTCTCCAGACCAAAATAACACATTGATAATAGTTACCTTGCTGTTTTCTCAGAGGCATGCAATGCTTTTTTACTCCTGTACTCCATGTATGAAGACAACCACCACTGACCTCCCATGTGTGAGGGCAACTAAGAACGACTTATTAAAGCTTAAGCAAGTTGTACCAAATCTAACAGAAAATGCCTTCCTTGCAGTTCTACAACCCAGGCAGTTTCATACTCTGAGCCACACCTTGCTAAAAAAGCTCCCCCTAGCATATTCAAGAAAAGGCAAAGTTTGCACACGCGTAATCCCATATCTGGGAAAGCAGTCACCCGATTCTGCCTATGTCAGTTACAAATCTAGGAAGAAGGAAACACAGCCAAGACTTCTGCTTTTTGAACAGGAAATTTGTGTTAAAGCAGAAATGTGCTGTACTGTCAAATTAGTTTAAGAAAATATAAAAAAAATAAAAAAAAAATCATTGCTACACGAGAACAGGAACTAGAAGCAGCCAGTGAGAAAATGCCAAATCAACACCAAGCAACTGCTATGTAGGTTAAGTGTGACAATGCTTTTCGTCCCCCTCCTTCACATTGGGGAACAGCATCTGTTTCAGCTCGAACACTGAGCACGCACGCTGCATGGGGACACAGGGAAGATACATTATGACCTCAACATATTTTCCTTCATAGCATATCAGCCTTCGGGCCAGCACAGCCATCTCTGGAATGCACCACCTTCTGCAGAGTGTTTCCCATTTTCCTTCCCCTGCTACTGCAAAAGGAAGCAACATCGCTGCTGGCTTAGTCATCAGATCAGATTTATCCCTGCTATAGCCTTAAGGATTTCATTGAATTTTGGATCAATGGGGTTTTGTGCCTGGATCCCACAGCGCTAACGAGGAGCGAGCTTCCTCACTCTCTTTTGCATGTACACAGAGTTTTAAAGTGATGCTGTTGGGCACAGCTCCAAGTACACCTGCTTCTCTCATTCTGTCAGTTGGCAGAAAAAGTTTTTTAAAACCCCAAAAAACAAGTGCAACGTTCACATAGATGGAAAGCAGCAGCATGAAACACTGGACTATTGTCCATTCTAAGGGAAGAGTCTCACCATCTAAATCACCAAGAGCAGGTGCAATAAGTCAGTTCCTAGGTCACCAAAGAGAAATGGAGATCTCGGTTTCCAAAGTATGCAAGCTACTGAGGAATCTTGTGTTTCAAGAACACCTGAAGCTTAGACTGTGGGCCCACCCCAGGCTCATTTACAAAGCTTGAAACCATCAGGTTGACTAGGTGATATGTGGGGAGGTGTCACAGGCTGGACAGCATTTAGCAATGCTGAGTGCAAGGTACATGTGATACCGCATGACTACAACTATATGTGGCTTTGGAATTTAAAAATAAAAAAAGAAGGCAAAAAACTAGATCTCAGTTTTCAGCAGGTTCAACAAATCAAGAATAAGTGGCAATACTAGGGACACAACTTGCACGATGGACTGCAACAACTTGTTTTACATGTATCATCCTTATTAAACATATTTGTGGATCTAACAGAGTTATCTCTGTGGTCAGTGATGAGGTGTTGGCACTGATGCTGCTTTTTAATAGGGCACATATATATCTATACTGCACCACCATTGTGAAAGCACAGAAGCTCTGGCCTTATCCCAAACAGATGTACAAGCTCGATGTGAAAGTTCCTGTCTGTCCTTCTCCATTTGTGTCACATGGGAGGGCACATATGGTCATAAGCCTCTTTCAGGTCTTAAAACTTAGGGAGACAGATTAAACTCGTAAGAGATCCTAGTAGCCTTGTTTTAGTAGTATATGCAAGCATCCCCCAAAATCGCAATAAATCATGGCAATAAAAACCTACAATTTCATCCATACTAACTCATTCTTTACTCCTGAAAGCATCCAGGATTGCAACCCACACATACACTGGATAGCTGAAGATAAGAGCAAGTGCCAATAAAGAACAGAAATCTCTCTGCACAAAGAATTTACATAACTAGCTCCAGTTACAACTAATTAGACTCCCTTAACTCCTCCATTACATTTTTCTGCATTTTCCAGTTAGCTCGAGTAGCAAGATGCATAATAAATTATTATTACATAGAAGCCTAAGTACTTAAAAGTACAGATTAAGCACTGCACAACTATTCTGTTCTAATGAAGCCCTTACAACTAGCAACTCAGTGTACTAGATAAGGTACCTGAAGCTACTTCACTGTGCCCAATCTGCCCTCCCACTCTGGAGTTTTAGAAATACTTAAAATCTTTTCCCCTCCCTGTTACCATGGAAGAGACCTATACAAGTCAGAGAAACATTGATTAGAGGAGAATGTGTAATTCATTTTGTATATTTGACAGCAACTTCCATTTTTTTTTCCTTCTGTCTTTCTTTCAGCTACAGCAAGGATTTTTTTTTTAAAAAAAGATGGATTGCATTTTAATACAGCAATTGCCTTGAGTGCTTCCTACTTCATATCATATAATATGCCAGCAGCACTAAAGAAAGACTGCGTGCAGGAAGTGTTTCAACTGCTTCAATCTGTCCTCTGAGAGGAGTCAGCAAATGCCAGTCAGGGCAAGGCTGCATTCACGGGATCGGGTACTGGTCCACAGACCTCCAAGTGATGTGAACATCATTTTGAGAGTCAGTGAGCTGCAACGCATTTACTCTTGCTGTTCTGCATCTTGCATACAACCACAAGCCCGCTCCATGCGGTTGAGAATTGAGATCTCTTGATATTGCAAACACCGTAACACATGCCATTCTTTCTAGTGACCAGCAAACTTTGACCTTAGACAAGCAGACACTGGTCAAATTGTCCAGCCTCTATGAGGCTGTCATTCCACAGAAATTATTATCTGACAGTGTTTTTGAGCAATTCCTTTCCAAGCAATATCCATTAACCCATGCCAGGCTTCCCCCTACAGCTCTTGGGCACAACCCTCACACAGATGTGCAGCAGCAGGCTTCCCTCTCAGCCACTGGGACCAAGCCAGCTCTACTCTGGCGTCCCACAGTGAACCACCACACAACAGGTTGTCTCAAGCGTGTTGCACACAGTCAGTCACTTGAAAAGAGAAGCTGAGCGGCTTACACCATGAGAGCCCCATTTAAAAAAAAAAAGGAAAAAGAAAAAAAAGAGCAGTTATGTACATGCAGAGCTTGAGCTTTATTTGCCATGTGCAGAAGTCCTGTGCAACACTTGAATAGGCAGCTGCCGAAAAGCAAATGCCAGTTGGCAGCGTGGACAAGTTCTCTCGGAAGCCCATACCATGTGCATGATCTCTCTCCAACACACAATTCCTGCAGCCTCTCCTGAAGAGGCTGGAAAATCAGAGGCTTTCCCTTCAGAGTAAGAAAGGAATGTTACCAAAAGCGGGGATAGAGTGAGGGGGTGTGGGGGAAAAGTACAAAGCAAAGGAGGGTGGAAAGGGGGAAGGAGTAGTAGTAACAAACAAAGGAACAGGGATAAAAGAAGGAAAGAACAAGGAGATGGAGCAAGACTGGAGACACTTCTGTATATCCTCAGTATTAGCATCCATAAAGGAAAATGGAAACAAATCCAAATACCAAAGAGCACAAAAGCATCGAGAGAAACATTGAGAGCACAAAGGCCAGCTGCCCCAGTGTCGTGCTCAGGTTACTTCTCCCCATCAGGTCCTAAACTTTAGAGGCAAGACGTTAAACAAGGCTTTTGGACAGCCCATTCTGGCCTGGCATATCGGAAGGACCCAGGGTCACTCACACTTTCTAACTGTGCTACTCATTTGGGGATATAAAAGAAAATCCAACAAAAAAACAACTTTAGAAGCTGTTCCTAATGGCCAGAAAAGTTACCAGGCCAGAGCAGTTAGCACTGATCCCTTCTGAGAAGTCTTGACACCCTCATCATTTCTGTGTCACAGATTCCTCACAGGGAGAGGCAACATGACCAAACCCACTCCCCTCCCTGCTAAAAACAGAACCAAAAATGTGAGGATCCCCAAGCCAGACCAATCAGACAAAACACCTGCAGGGCTGAAATTCTCAGTGGTTCTTCAGGCACTTGAACCGTCTGAACTATAGGCAGAGGAAATCTGAGAAGTTACAGATCTCATGTAACGTCTGTATGCCATCAATACTGATGCAGCAAAAGATCATTAAAATAAAAAAAAAAATCCCAAAACAAACAACAAACAGCTCCCACTGGTTAATGAGGGGTGTAATGAGAGAATAAAAGACTCCCTTTCCTGGGTTTCAGTAGTGCTGCATGGGACCTGTTCAGGTGCCAGCCATTAAATGACCAGAGAACTGCAGCAGGTAATTCCTGATCTGTTTAAGGAACCAGAGAAAAGGTAGCGTAGGGCAATTAATTATTACAGGTCTGCAAATTAAATCATATCGTGGGTGTTCTGTAGTTCAAACCAAAAAGTCAGCAAAAAAGGCCAAGCTTGGCAAGGGCTATCTGGGAGATCATACAAAGGTCAAGGTTAAAAAAAAAAAAAAAAAAAAAAAAAAAAAAAAAAAAAAAAAAAAAAAAAAAAAAACCACACTCTGGACAAGATCCATGGGACCCCCGAGTCACACTCCCTTAAGCACTTTCACCAATTCAGTGCTGTTCTCCAGGAACAAAGGTGCCAAGCACTGGTCCCACGCCAGAGAGTGGTCCTGAGATACTGCAGAGCCCTTCCTTCCCTGGTGAGGTCCACAATGAACATGCCGAGAACTGCAACCGGTGAAAATCCTTCTGGTACTGCCTGAGCCCAGCTCTCACCATTTTACGTACATTCTTAGGCATAAATGAAAAGCAGGCATCGCCCCAGCTTTCACATATTTACTTAAATATGCATATATACACATCTCTATATGTCTGTATATATATATATATTAAAAAAAAATACAGGAGTATAATTATACTCAAAGACACAAGTAGATATAGATATATAGCAGTATCACATTATACCCTGCTCGCACTGTGCTCACCTCTCTAATAGGCGTTATTGTAGACATGCACATATATCCCCTCTTCCCATTCAAGCTAGCATTAGTTTTAGCTTTCTCCATGGAGAAGCTGGGAAGGAGAGCGTTGCCTACTAATATTGTATTAGGACAAAAAGTCTTGGGATTTGGGCAGTCCTCAGATATTCCCCTTTTCCCATGCAGAAGAAATGCGCTTTTCTATTCCCTCTTCTTTCTTCCCTTAACCCTCCCCTTTCACCTTCTCCTCTCTTCCCTCTCCAGGAGCACAAGCAATAAATGACAGCACGTTTCAGGACACAGATGCGCTAAAACAAAGTGAATGCCTTGACATTTTCAGGTGGGACCAGCTGCCAAATAAACGGCAGCAGGGCGGCAGTACCTCCGAATGGCCCACATGGCTCTGCTGGGCACAGAAAGGCCACCGCTCCGCTGACCCTCAGGTGATGCCGGGTGGCAGGAACTCCAGGTGCCCCGGTGAGCAAAGCGATGCTTCCCGTTCTCCCGGCCACCCGGAGGGATGTGCAGTGAGGCGGAGGGTGAAGCCGTGGGCTGCCGGGCAGGTCGCTGGTGGATACCCCCGTTTCTCCTGATTACAAGCACAGAGAAAAATAGGAGGTAAGGAGAGGAGTAAAAAGGGGAAAGAAAAGGATTTAAGGATTTTTATTTTTCACATTTACTTATCACAAGGTTGAACGTTATGAAAGCAGCACAACATGGTATCTAACTACAACAGAGAATATTGTATTTAATCCAAAATACAAAGCCTTTGCATGCTGGGAGGACAGGATTTATTAGTTCCTAACTGGAACTAGAGAAAGAGACATCAGTAACATAAGATGAGCACTCAAACTGCTCTGTGGACCTCTGGTAAGATGGGAAGCACCGTGAGGAAGAATATGGTGCCACTCCTAATTTTTTACTGCAGAAAATAGTTGGTATTTTGCCTCATTTAAATCAAAAAATAAATCTTTACAGGTTGGAAGAAAAAGCAGGAGGCGATGAGTTTCAGCAGCACGTAGAAGGCTGCTGGTTTTCTGCTGCCCCCTAAAAAAAAAAAAAAAGTCAAATGCAGTCATAAAATCCTGAGCATCACAAACAGACAGGGAAGTGCACAAATCATGCAACCAGAGCAACTATGAAAGTGCAGCACATCTGGACTATACATCTTCATTCCTGCAAGCTAAACAACTGCCACATCTGGACAACTGGATGCCAATGACAAAGAAACAACCTGAGAGGCCACTGGAATGTGAACCTACAGGAAGGGGAAGATTAAGGGCACAGATTTTCCCTCAATTAATTAACATTTGTGTTACCTTCAGCCAAGCACCCCTGGAAGAGGCCAGGCAGACTGTAAACACAAGTGTTAACGAATGTGCCAGCTGTCAGTCCTCAGAAAACTCCTTGCTGGCTACTTGCCCACTAGCTACACCCTTAGGAATGATTTATCTGGTCAAAATAGGATAAATCCTCTGCTGATCTGTTGTACCTACCCTCTGATTGCTGTTGCTGCTAGAGAGGCCAGAGGGAGGCAGGTAGGCCTGAAAAGCGGTTCACCTTCCATTAGGTCCTAGAGGAAGGGCTGGAATGGGAGGGAAGCCAGGATGCTCCTGAAATAGGAGAGTCCTTCTCCCCCATGCATTTGCTCTCTCACATTGTGCCGCCTCTGGCACTCCCCAAACCATTCTGGGAGCTGATATAATTCACCACTGCAGAAACATGAATTCAGCGTCCCTTTTTTATAACCTAGATACACTAGCTCACACAGGGGTGTGACAGGCTCCAGTGTCCGTGGTGCAGCACTCATGGGAGCAGGAGAAGCAACAGCAGGAGCAGGACCTCTCATTCTCAGTGCCCAGTAAGCTCTTATATTCCCTCATTGATAGTTCTACACCAGGTATGGTTTGGGAGCCAAATGGATGAAAACCAGCTTCTATCAAACAAAAATCTTCTGACTTTTACTGGGGATAGAGAATAGCATAGTTATTTGTGACATGAAGTGGGCGAGGCATACAAATTCCAAAGTATTTGATTTTTCTCCAGTGACTGCTGAGAGCTGCTAATTATCCCAGTCATTCCAGAACTGGCTGGATATTTTCCCTCTTTTTTGATTCTGTAAGGACAGAAAGGATCAAACCTGATTTTACTACTAAAAATCATGTGATATTTCTACAACCATGACATTGTGGCTGAATAATCAAGCAGACATTGCAAGTGGGATCATAGAATCATTCAGGTTGGAAGAGACCCTTGGGATCATCAAGTCCAACCATCAGTCCTACACTACAAAGTTCTCACCTACACCAGATCCCAGGGATGTTGATACTTCAGTCAAAACTACCATGGAAAAAAAAAAAATGTTAGTCCTGCCAGAGTGAACTGAGCATTTTAGAGAGCAGCACTTCACATCTGGTGCTATTCAACCAGCAAAAGCTATCAAGCAATTGATTAACAGATAAATAAATACAGAATGAAACCTTGGCGCCCTCCAAATGTGTCAAATGTGTGCTATCTAATGTAGTGGGGCAAGTCGCACACACAGGTGTCAACACTTGAGCACAGCAAGTTACTTACAGTTTGAGCCCACTGCAGGAGAGGGAAAAGAAGTCATAAACCAAGCATACACCAAACACAGTGATTCCAGTTTCTTTCACCAGCATTGCACACGTCCCAAGGAATAAACTAAGCAGCAAAAAGAATGGGGAGGCAGTAGGAGGGAAATGTTCCCCAACGTAAAGCTGGTCCACGCTCCTGAAAAACAGATTGGACATAAGTATTTTAACTTCTCTGTTATTTTCACGTTTACTACACTCACACAAATACTGAAACACTTTTCCTTCCCTTCTTAAGATGCTGATAAGCAACATGAACAATCTAATCGCTGATAAATGAGGAGAGGTTTAGACACGGGACAGGAAGAGAAACCACAAGTATCGAGAGGCACACCAAGAATCTGAACAGAGGAGTTAAAAAAAGGCAAGCAGAAAAATTAAGTAGAAGGCAGAGTAAGTATAAAGACAGAAAGGTCAGAAAAACACATGCTTTCTGTCATCTAGAACACACATGCTTAATTCTCCTTATGTGACAAAATGCACTATGCAAGCAAAAACTCCTCCATCCCACCCACGCTCCCCTGAGTCAAAGATGTGTCCTCATCAATACTAGACAGGACAGCAAGCCTGTATGAGAAGGAAGAAGGTAAGAAAGATCCAAATTCAAAGCAGCTGATTCCCGCAGGGTCACTACCAGGTTTATGCCTTTGAAACCTTCTGATGAAAACAGCATTGGGGATTTGTCGCAAACAGCCCAAGAGGGATATAAGCAGTTTTACCTTGTGCCCATGGTGCTATTCCTAAACGAAATAACATTACAAAAGGGGCAGAAACCCCATCTGAGTAGAGCTATTTCTTTATCTACACTTGTTCAGTCATAGTTTTAGGACACAGACCAGCAAACACTGACAAGTTTTCATCTGAAAAGGATGACTAGTGGTCTAGACATAATCCTTAACTCTCCCAAGTCCAGGTATTTTACAGTTCCACGGTCACAGCATGTATTTCAAAGGCAGGCATGAGGCTCTCTATTCTTCACGCTCCACACAGGCAATTTACCTTCAGTTTTTAGCTCTACAAGCCTTCCTCTAGTCTATGGTCAGTTGTAATGTCAATGGAAGAGAGGACCATAAATGTTGGCTTCTCTTTTTATGTTTCTTTGTTGCCATAAGCATCACTTATATGGCACCATGGCTGAAAGCAGGGGCCAGGGCACTTCCACCCAGCACTGCTGGGGAAAACACCTCTGCCAACAACCAAAAACTCAGTTTTCCCCTCTGTCTCCTCCTCAGACTAGATCATCTCATGGTATTATCACAACCAAGAAGAAGGATCCATACCTATTATAGGAGAGAAAAGCCAACAGAAAGAGTAGACAGGCTAGGACATCCGCTCTGCCTACTATACCTGTTACCTAAAAGGGGAAACAGACACATAGGTGTAAAAGCACATATATAAAAGGCATGCACATTTGGTGGCTGACTGAACATTCCATGCTAAGCTTTCCACCTTTCGGTGTTACCCTCCCTCACTATAGTGAAATGTTACTTGGTTAACGTAGGATATGCTTAGTTTTGTCTGCTGCATTTCTTACTTGGCAAAACAAATGATCAAGCCAACAGTTAAAGTCACTCTTCACTTTCTTATTAAAAAATTAATAAAGTTGCATAGAAAAATGCCAATTTTAGCAATCCGTTTTAATTTTGTGTAATAAAGCTCTAATGAGAAACACATCCAGCTCCCAGAACTGAGATTTGTTAAAAAAAATAAAAATAAAAAATACCCAACAACTAATGAAAGAGCAACTCTTTAGAGAAGGCTTAATATATAGGAATGAGTTAATAATTAATATTTGAATGAATTTTATCACTATCAAAAAGTGATAGAGTGGTATGCAATTTATTCTCTTGCTGAATACACTGAGTTTATGAGAGGTTTTTTTACATATTAATTAACCAAAGATTTGCTTAAGAAAGAGAATACTGAAGAAGAATGGATAAACATTCTTTTTACAAACTACTTCAGTATTCCATTTCATAAAGATCTAAAAACTGCCCATAAAGCAAATAAAAGGTCCTTTGAAATTTCGCTTCCTTTGAGATTACATAATTAAGCTATATTCAGTGCTCTGGCATTTATTTTAACCTTTTTAAGTTCTGACCCAGACAAAAATAAATTCAAAGAGCGCCTCTTCTAAAAACCTCCCTTATAATATAAAGCTGAATTATCAAAAGGAGCCGAGCTGATTAGTTCACACGAGACAGCACAGGGAGTAACTGTAAAGCTCGTGGCTTTTGGTTATTAAAGGTAACCTCCCCTCCAAAGTTCTCAGCCGCCGCAGCCATTTCCCTCCCTCACTTACAAAGGCTCCGGAGGAGAGCGTGTGATGTCAATGGCATCTCAGCTAATGAGTGTGCTTCTTTTTTTTTTTTTAAATAGGAATAGCCAGACATTACATTTCCTTCTCAAAGTCAGCAAGACGAATTGTAACTACAGAAGTACCTCCCGATGCTGACAGACTGCACTTTTAGCTTGACTATGTCTTTAAATGTTTCCTCACAACGAACAGAAAAATGTCCGATAGAAGCTGTTGCTCTGTAAACCTACCAAGACATTTATTAAGCTAACAAGTTTTTTTCTGAAGATGATACTCCTGGCTTTTAATTGAAATCAATATAAATTAATCCATGGGTCACATCACCTCAATCTCAGCCATCTCCTCCAGAACACACACTAATGCTCCCGTCACTTTTACTCCCTTGAATTGACAACTACAGGAGATGACTGAAGGCATGCAACAATGTCCCAGCAGGAGAGCGTAGCCTCACCGAGGTCTTTGGTTTTGGAAGGCTCAACACTTTCATCAGCTGAATGACTGCCCATTTATTCCCAGCATCGCTGATTAGAACCATCAATTAGATTTAGCGCCAGAGCAGAAAGACGGCAGGTATGAATACGCTTTTTTTCTTAATGATTCCTGCAAATTATTTTAAATATGGTATACTCTCACCTTTGCTCCTCCACGGCAAAAATCACAAATACTACATTTTTGTATGACTCAGAGGTTCCTTTTTTTAATAGTAAAAAAAAAAAAAAAAGGGATTTAAAGTGTGCATTTATTTTTAGCTTTCGTGTCACCGCTCTTTTTTGTGCCACATACTTACAGCCTCGGTGTGAATGGGATGCACAGCAAAGAACAGCGCCGTAACAAAAGCAAGCCGACAGTCCTTGAACACAGCTTTGTCACAAGTGTACATCAGCACAAGAGTCACTAGACAGTGTAAAATTACATTCACTGCGTGGAAATAGAAGGGGTTCATACCAGCCAGCAATATGTTTAACCTGTAAGGATACAAAAAGGCACCGTTACTAGGCTGGAGAGGTCTTGTAATAGCAGGACATCCTTCAAATACTCTAAATCATGCTTTTTGCCCGATTCGCAGTCTTCTAACGTAAATGCTATTAAACTCATTAGTGAAATCACTCTGAACCTCTGCTTTATCTGATGAAAGAGAAACCACTTCCCCAATTTGTTAAATACGCGGTTGTGCTCGGCAAGCTTCTTGACACCGAGATGGGAGAGGCTTGTGCCCGCCCAGTACAGTTCAACCACAGTGAGATGACATCTATGCTTCCTTGGCAGCAAGTAACACTGGCCAACGTCAGGAGTACAGCACTTGTCCTATTTCCCTCTTGGCACCTTCTGCGGTTGTCTCAGCCACGTGGCAGCTTTACAATACCGGTAGTTATTCTCTACTACGGAATAGATGCTTTTGCTTGGGAACAGCCAAGACGAGGACTTGGTAAGAGGCTGGAGCATCTGCTTGCTTTTCAGGTACATTTATTCCCATTTAATTTTCAAAATGCTTTCGCACACAGACGGTTAAGCCATTATTTAAATGCTTTACTGACATCAGGACTGCACCAAGAAGCTGGTCTAAAAGCTAGCATCATTTTTAGAAAGACACTGATGGTAAAGATCAGTTAGCTAACATTCCCCCTAGACTCAATGAGACAATTAGGGTTCATTATTTGTGTTGATCATGAAAGAAATAAAATATAACAAGCTGTTATGACATTTGTTTGACAGTGTGTATTAACACATTTTTCTGGTCACTGTTTTTTACAGCCAGCTTGCTTAACAGCTGCTGACAGGCTTTGCCTTACATGCACAGTTGAAGATAACTCAATTCTCTTCAGAATTAACTGCATCTGTACGTTTGGACAAATATATATACACACACACACAGAGTCTCTATCTAGGGAAGACTCCATATATGAACAAGGAATTTGGAAACGCTAATGTTAAAGGCCTTTTTTTTTTTTTTTTTAT
>VZTM01031149.1:46975-58445 GCA_013400555.1 Jacana jacana | reverse complement strand
TTTTTTTTTTTTAAATTAAAAAAAACCAAAACCTACAAGACTCCCAGTGAAAAGAGGGCTCAATCTAAATATTTTGTGTGTAGCTGTAAACATGCTAAAGGCTCAGTAATCCTTCCTGTTGTTACTAACAGACTCCAAGTNCCCCAATGCCCCCACCCCAGTTTCTCCCGCAAGCCACTTCAGGGCAGCAGCAGCAGCATACATCACTTTCCCTTATTGCTACCAGCACCGAATGACAAACCACAGTGAACAACAGTAGCAGTCACCCAGCCAGGGTTTCAGCTGCAAATCTGCTGCTGCAGCAGGAACCCCCAGGCTTAAATCTTGTTTTCAGCATGCT
The DNA here is from genome assembly GCA_013400555.1 of Jacana jacana. Taxonomy (NCBI): domain Eukaryota; kingdom Metazoa; phylum Chordata; class Aves; order Charadriiformes; family Jacanidae; genus Jacana; species Jacana jacana. The sequence goes on along the minus strand of VZTM01031149.1, from coordinate 58,105 downwards.
TCAGGGAACAAGGGACAGCACTGAGCCACCCAGCCCCAAAGGAGTCACAGGTCCCACTCACTCAGAGGCACCTGCAGATGTGTGCAATGGCAGGGACCACCTGCAGGGACCCATTTTTTATACAAATTAGTAATTTCTGGCTGTAGAACAGATGGATGGAACACAGTCATCACCATCGCTCCCCCTTGAATGCCAGTATGCCCTGGCAACATGATTTCTGGAGGAAGCAGATATGGGCAGGTGAGGGCAACAAGTGCTCAGATTATCAGGTGATATGAATCCATGCATGAAAGTGTGAGAGATTATCATTTACTTGGCAAGTTGTGAGGTCAAATCACTAAAAACATGACATCTGACAACGCCCTTGAAAAAAATCTCTCATTAGTCTTTGGCAGATCACACCTGATCACTTCCCACCCTGCAAAACACATCTACTGGCATGAGAGGCAGGACCTCCTAGGGGAAGGATGTTCCTGCCATCAAGTTACCTATCCCAAACGCAGGGTGTGCTCTTTACACCCTTGCTTGGGGTGAACATCAGGTCTACAGGGCTAGTAGCTGCGAGTTAGCTGATATAAGTTATTGAAAATAGCTAGGTAAAAAGCATCAGCCTCACAGCTTGGCTCTTCCCCGTGTAAGAAAAAGGGAGAATAAGACACAAATGNGGCCTTTTTTTTTTTTTTTTTAAATTAAAAAAAACCAAAACCTACAAGACTCCCAGTGAAAAGAGGGCTCAATCTAAATATTTTGTGTGTAGCTGTAAACATGCTAAAGGCTCAGTAATCCTTCCTGTTGTTACTAACAGACTCCAAGTCTCCCATGACATGTCTGATGCAACATCAAAGCCACTGAGTTGATGCTACTATGCAAACACCTTAGATTTTTGGTAAGGCAGAGGAGGTGGGGTGTGTCTGTGAGGGCCAGACAACATACACTTTTGATAAATTCTCTCTACCATTCCTTAGTCATGAGCATCAGAGTGCTATCTGTCCTGGGCTGCATTTTCCAGGCCAGTCTAACTCTATCAGAACCAGAAGTCCTACTTGTTAATTCCTGCTCTGCTCTCACTGGAGTGTTTGTGGAAGCAATAGCTGAAATTCAGTGACTTTGAGAAAAGTGAGATTTTAGCATGATTTGACCTTTCCCTTTGAAGTATGGGTTGATGCAGCTACATTTTGACAAGACATCAGTCTCTGTGATTCAAGAACACNAGGTGATATGAATCCATGCATGAAAGTGTGAGAGATTATCATTTACTTGGCAAGTTGTGAGGTCAAATCACTAAAAACATGACATCTGACAACGCCCTTGAAAAAAATCTCTCATTAGTCTTTGGCAGATCACACCTGATCACTTCCCACCCTGCAAAACACATCTACTGGCATGAGAGGCAGGACCTCCTAGGGGAAGGATGTTCCTGCCATCAGGTTACCTATCCCAAACGCAAGGTGTGCTCTTTACACCCTTTCTTGGGGTGAACATCAGGTCTACAGGGCTAGTAGCTGCGAGTTAGCTGATATAAGTTATTGAAAATAGCTAGGTAAAAAGCATCAGCCTCACAGCTTGGCTCTTCCCCGTGTAAGAAAAAGGGAGAATAAGACACAAATGTGACATCATGGTATTTAGACAAGCCTTCCTTTAAACAGCAAAATCTGACTGCAAGCATGCCTTGGTGTATGTTTTAAATACCATCCTTGATGGTCCATGAACACTAAACGTGAATGTGTGCAGGTGCTATATTCACACCAGCATTTTCTGCTGCTAAAGCTCTTTGTCATAAGAAATTAGGCCACATGGCAATGAAGGAAACATTCTTTTGTCCTGAAACAATCCCAGCAGAATTATTTTGAAGTGTTAGCAGGGGTTGAATCTATTGTATGTCAAACGGGTGAGCAAATGTGGGGCTCCAAACAACTCTAATCCAAGTCACAAGGACTTTGCAAAGCTCCCCAGCACTCTCACACATCCATGGGGAAACAAGGCAGCCTACAATGGAAAGCCAAATTTGCTCCACTGCAGAGCAACTTCCAGGCAAGAGAGCAGGATAGGATGATTAAATCAAAAATGACTTCCCTCTTCTTAAAGTTTAATACCCTTGCAGAGATTCAGCCCTGTCTTTGTGATAATGCTGCTGCCCATAAGCAGAGTCATGTAGCAATTATACACGGTATATGGCTCGGCAAACAAAGGAAGCAAACCAGAGACAGAAATTTAAAAATTAAGTAGGAAGTGGTGTTTCTCCACTGTATTGTTCATGTACAGAAGCTCTAGCAGGGAACAACTGTACTCCACTGGGGGGGGAGGTGTGGTGTGTCCTTGTATTTCCATATCTACACTGGTCCACAAATGAGGAAAATATTTCATTTTTTTAAGTTGCAAGCCCCAAAGACACCAATGCTACCACCATTTTTCATTTGCAGCATCAAGTGGACTGGAAGACCTTAGCCCCTTCTGCATGAAGATGGTAACATCTGTCTAAGCTAAAGCACAACTTGTAAAAGACATGTTATGGCCTTGGTAGAGCACACAGCTAGGACAACATATGCTTTGGGCTGACCAGGCTTCGTGAACTAACTGCTCCTCTAACCAGAAAAGTGCTTGCAAACAACATTCTAAAGATTTGGGTGTGAATAAAGCAAGTGACCACGCTCCTTGGAATGGGGACAATTGAAAGAGGAGACATCACCATCACAAAGAGGTCTTTCCTCAGGGTAGCCACCCATGAAACTCTCAGAAGAAGAGTTTTGAATTGCTTCAATACCTCTACTGGAAGAGTACCTGGAGGCAAAGAGTGTGCTAGGGTGAATGGCAGTTCAAATGCAACAGCCCTCAAAATGCCCAGGGGAAAAGGAAGGGAAGAACACGTAGACCAAGGAGCAAGTCTCAATATTAGGTGACATTGGCTCTATTAGAAGATACCCGTCAATCAGCCTCACTCAAGCTAGCACCAAAATAAAAACGCATCACAGAAATCACATCATCAATCACATGCCCTATCAGGGTATTCAAGCAAAGACTCTTGTCCCAACATTGGTCTTTTTATTCAAGTACTGGCAGCATGTGTGGTTCAGCATGTTATACCCCAAGGCAGAATACGGCCAAAACTACATGCAAAAGGTATGCCAAAAGAAGAGATATATGCCCTAATGCAGAAGTTCCTTGATTCTGTTAAGGCTAATGGATGTTTTCCAGGAAAAAAAGTTTTTTTGCCTTGATACCTATAGCCACCCTGTTTGAAGAATGACATTTGTATGCAGTGACCATGTACCACGCTACCCTCAAGCCACAGGCACTTTATCCTCCCTCTGGGTATGTCATCAGGCAAGGACACATCTCCTTGGGTAAGCAATGTCCTGTACAGAAAGCCTGGAAATCAAGCGGGATTCGGTGAGACTTTATCCTCACAGACTCAGAGCCAGACGGGGTCTGTGCCACAAGAGTAGAGGCTCACAGACAAATCTCATACATATCCAGTTACGGTATATAATCACCAGCACCCCCAGGCCCTAATATAGTGCTTTTTATCCACTCGTACACACAAAGACTCATTCAACCTTTTTTAAGGCCTCTCATGATTTAATAATATTGTAAACCATAATTGGAGAGTTTGTCTTTTTATAGACTTTATTATCATCCCTGGGCAGCTCTTGTTTAGTTTAATCTGTTTTATTATTTTCAAAAGACTAACAAAAACCACAACATGTTATGAAATAGAAATGCACAGGATAATAATGGTAATTTGTCATAGCGAGTAACAGTTAATGGAAAGTCTCAGAGCATCCCACACCTCATAAAACCCCCACAGATTTTGTAGAGGAAAGCTCACATGCAGACTTATATAAATTAATCTAACATACAAGAATGGATTAAGTTTCCTGTGATCTTCCCATCCTTTTAGAATTGTGTGATATATAACTTTATGCAAGCTAATGCCTGATTTCAGTGGAAACTTCTTATAAACTCCACAGATGCATCTACTGCGTGCCAAGGAAAGGAGCATTTGCACTCCAAAAGTGGTGCAGCTGCATCAGTGGCAATAATGGTTACAGCTCTATGTAGAAACAACTCAAAGATTAATGAAAAACCCGCAGCAGTAGAAAGAAAATAAGCCGCCTTTGCAGCAGCATTCGTGCAACGGCCAGCATAAGCAGGGCACAGTTTCCACCACAGTCCAAGAGCACTTTGTGCTGATTTGTGCTGATAATCTTTTCATAATATAGTACAATGCCTCAGAATTTAATAAACAATAAGGCTTAAATGGCTTGTTACGTGATTTGCTATAATAGGGATGGGTGGGAAGACGGAGGCCATATCAATTCCCAAGCTATAGCAATTCCCTTAGAGCACAACAGCCATCACTTACAAGAGCTCTGGTTAAGTGCTGGCATTCCAAGCAGGTTATCGCTTCCCAGCACAGTGAGGAAAGAAAACAGAAACTACAATTAGACTGGAAGCAGTGGCACCTTGGAAGCAGCAAACATGCCGAGGCAGAAATATCTAGTGAAACACTAGAAAGTGTGGTTTGATGATCATCCCTGTGGTAAGAATAATGAAAGCATCATTCACACTGCTTCAGATATGCCTCCACAAATGGCCCTGGAAAATTTTAAAAAGCCAAACAAAGGCATTTTACAAATTGATAAACCAGCAGGGATAAATCACTTTACCCAGATTTTGAAGAAAGGAGAGATTGTCTTCAAAATTTTTTCTTGAGCATTACCTCAGCTAGAGCAATGCACTGAGGGAAATGAACATCTCACAAAACTCTTTAGCAGCCACCAAGGCATCCTCTTCCGAGTGCAGAGAGAGTAAGAGATGGGACATGATCCAGAACCAAGCTAGGACAGTTCTTCATCGAGGTGAGAAAACAATGGTAACAGAAACCTAAAGTTATTAGGCCTAATGAGAAGAGAATATTTCAAACCACATAATACTGGTTTTCCACTTTAAAATAAGTTTGATAACCTTTCAGCTTGAGCTTCACACCATGGAAGAAGTGCCATTTTAATTTATACAGAAGCAAGGAAAGGGAAAAAAACCCAAACAAGTGCAACTAGTGAAAAGAGAACAACCTTCTTCCCCCCCCGCCCTTTTAAACAGTAACTGACAAAGCCCAGGAAAGCAGTCAAACAGAGCGAGTAAATGCAGAGAAATGCCTTTAGCTAACCAGCAGCAGCCAGAGCACTTTATTTTCATGGACTCTAAAGAGTATTGACAGGGATGCTCCTGTGAGGAAGAAGGTTGGTCCAAAGCTGAGCCATTTAGGTAAAAGAAGACAAAAGAAAATTAAAGGTGACATTGGTGCAAGAGGAATGGGATGCCAGATGAGAGAAAATCCCCAGGAATTGGTAGGTGTTAAATAGAGACAAAACAGCACTGAAGCAAGGCATGACTGGATTCACATCAGTCAAGTCTTTTCAGGAGAATCTGCCCAGACCTTTTAGTGAACTCTTCCCCTTGACATAAAAGGCTTTTAATTCAAGAGACAGTCAAATTTTATTAAGGACTGAGAAGATGGTGCAAGCAGGCAGAAGTCCTATATGGTATGTGCACACCTCTCCTCTGGGGCAGATTCTCACCTGGCAGTGGCCAGGACTCCCAGCCCAGCCAGGTCTGTAGCTTCCCTCCCCAGGCAGGGATCGTTCCCCAACCCTCCCCAGTAATCCTCTCTTCCCTCCAGGGAAGGCAAGCAACCTTGCCAGTTCCTCAAGAGAAACATAGCCCAAACCTACAACCAAAAAACATCAGGCATTTGCTATGAAATTACATTCAAGGTGGGGAGCGCCCCCCTTGCACCTAGAACTGGGGGAAAAAACCTAACTTCGGAGGCACACAGCCTCTCCCAGACTTCAAATGGCAGAAAGGCACTCTGCTGTGGGTCAGAAATAAAACTTACATGCCTAGAAACGTGTCCAAATATTCCAACTATAACACAACCAGTCTAACAAAAGCAACTGGCTCTCTTCACAAAATCCACCTCTCCCAATGGGGCTCTCTCAGTACTACATCAATTTCATGGCAGGTGTCACAGTATTGGTATGGAGAGCGATTGCTACAGCTAGGGTAGAAATATTAGACTAAGCTGTGCAGGAGAAATACTGACACAATCTTAAACATTGTGATATTGCCCTAATATAGATGTACAGAGTGAAGAAAATACCTGTGTGCTGTGTATTTAACCTGATGCATTATAGCTCCACTGTATTACCCTGTGATGTCAAACTGTAATACTGTATTAAATGAAGAAGAAATAAAATCTAAGATTTTTCTTTCTTCCTTGGGTTGTTTTTATTTTCTTAAACTCCCTGTCCTTGAAACTCATGCCACTGATACAGCTGGAAAAATAGAAGGATCAGCTGTAAGCAACTAGATAGATCAGAAGGTTGGCAGTGAATTATTGAATTAATTCTCTCTTCAGCTACGTATTTACATCTAACTCAAGCTCATGGTCAGTTAAGGCTTTGATCTGAAGCCACCAGTAGTCTTCCATCAGGCTCTCAGCACTTACATAGAATACTGAACTGTGGCCATTTACTTCTTAGGCGTGTATGTACCCAACCCATCACCGGCTTGTGGCCTTGGTGGGCAGACCTGCAGTGTCATCCATTCTGCAGTCAGCAGCTAAGCACAGCCTGGACTTTTTCATTTATCTTTTTCCCCATTTATTTTTTTCAGCCAGAATGCTGGTAGGATGACTCCGTGCACAAATTGCACGTCTATGGCTTTTCTGGAGGGAAAGCTGTGTTCCCCTTTACAGCTTGTCTCCACCAGCTCATCTCCTCCAGGGCCACCGGAGTCACCCAGCAGCAGCTTGAGTGGGCAATTACAAGCTTCCCACAGAGCCAAGTACATTCCCAGTGAAGAATCACTGCTACCTCCTTCGAGAGGGATCCATTATCTCCTGTGTCTCTCTGCCCAGTGTCATCCTCTTGAGTCTCTGGCATAGCTATGTGGCACAGACTTTTCCTCTCCACCCAGCCTCTTGTCCCCAGCGAGCTGTTACTTGAGATACCTCGTTCACCAGCATCTGCTTTGGCAGTGCCCTCCATCCTCCTACCAAAGAGGCTGAGCAGGCAGGGCCTTCACTTCTTGACCACCTGCAAAGCTAGGAGGCTAATCTCCAATTAAAAGTCTTTAAATCTTGGCATCAGGGTTTTTCAAAAGGCTTCATTCTCACCATTTCCTACCACTGCACACCTTCAGGCTAAGTTTGCTGTGTTGCCAACTACATCAAACCTCCATCACCTGTTTCTGGGCTGAAAAAAAAAAATTTAAAAAAAAAAAAAAAAATCTATCTAAATGGGGATTTGGCAGGCAAGGAGAGAGGGAGGCAGGGAGACAGCACTAAGGATCACACCTTCTGCTTCAACAGTTGAGAAACATTTTTGCAAAACCACTGGAACCAAGGAGTAACTTAAGTGCTACAGAGGAAAAAAATGATTCACTGAACTTCTGTTAGTGGAGACAAGGTGTAAGACAGAAAGCACCCAGTTTAAATATAAAATCCTGAGTGAATTACAGAACTGACAGTTCTTCCCCCTCCACCCTTCATCTTAATAGTTTATAGGGAAGACACCAAGAAATAGTATATCCCGAGTCCAAAAAGCCACATTCTTTAGAAAGAAGTATATTGAATTGCTTCTTGGAGAAGAAAAAGAGATGCAGGTAAACATCTCTGAGTGACAGCAACCGAAGAAGAAATCATGAAGTTTTTTCCCTAAGGATTAAGCAAAACCATTGCCTACCATCTCAGCTCCCGTGCAGATGAGGAGCTGTGCTGGACTTGTCACCTAACAGTTACCCACATGCAATAGGAATGTTTCTGAACCAACTCCTTTACTTTTTTGGAGCCAAAAGGTGAGAGAAGTTCAAAGACACAAAGCAAACATTATTTAATTCAACAGTCCATGTGCGCGCTCACCCCCCTTCTGATGTGAACCCACACAAAACAACGCAGCAGTTCTGCGAATATTTATGTTCTGTTTAATGGTTCCAGTAACATGGGCCACTCTTTTTTTCCTCTCATCATTCATACTGACAGATCCAGTGTGAATAGTGTCAAATACTTGAGCTCTTTTCACTGTTTGGCTCCAGAGCATTAGTCTACTGGAATGAGGGCTGTCACGCAAGTTTTCCAGTTCATCAGGGACTGTTGCAAAACTTCAGCAATGTCTGCTTAAGATTTTTTCTGACAGATGGGTGATAAATTTTTTAAATTGAGATCATTTCAGGAATACGGAGCATATATGTAGGATATGTTCAGCCTAATGAAAAGTCCACTGGGCATCACAAGTCCTTACTTTTACAGCCACGAAGGACAGAAAAGAGACTGAAACAAGGTTTCTGTAGATATAAATTTCAGCCCACACATCTGTTCTGTACATGCAGTTTGGATACATCCCAGATTTTTAATCTTCGTACAGCAAGACTCAAAACAAGTCTTTCCAGATGAAAGTTTGATGCAACAGAAGCAGAGCCACTAGGCGGGTATAAAGAATCATGCTACTATTAAAATGCCTTGGATTTGATCAAATAAGCACAAGAAACAAAATAAAACAAAGTAAAAACAATAATAAAAATAGTGACCAGAATATTTTGGTCCCCCCTTCCCTTCCTCAGCAAGATCCTGTGAAGCACATATCACACAGCTCTCTCAAGTATCCTAAGGCAGAGGCAGTAAATTCTAACAAAAGTATCAACAAACAGCATTCGTTTCCATCCTGTTATAAGGTCCACTTCTGCTTAGCGTTTTACAAGCATGAGGGTAAACCCTTTTTCCTTCTGCAGGAGGACAGAGCACAACCAACAACCTCTTGCTGGGCAAGGCTCAGGCAGGCAGAGCACAGCTCACCCACAGGTTCAGAGCTGCTTGGCAAGAGCTCCCTGCAGCCTCTTTGGATGCACTGGATTTGGAGGATCCACTCCACCCAGATCTTAAGATCTTCCTCTGACACTGAACTGGTAGAATTGAAACAGGAAGAATGTGGAAACTGGAGTGCTGGAAGGGTATTTGGGACATGGTGGAAATAATCTCTTTCTCTGCAGCCAGGGAAGATAAACGATTCCTTCCCTATTCCAATGCAATGCCAAGCAGTGAACAAATGACTCTGCCTTTGACCCTATGTCTTAGCTGTATGGTTATTATAAGCACTTGAGAATGAAGTCTTGCTCAGAAAATTGGTCTCACTAATTTGCAAAGAGGACTACGTGGTGATAGCACTTCATCTTCTCTTTTTTTTAAATAATAAAAAAAAACCCACATGCACAACTCTGCTTTAAATAGCAAAGGCAAAACCAGTTCAGTGTCAAGACATATAAATGGGAACTAAAGCAGTTTCCATTCCATTATTAAAGTTTAAGATTCTTTTGCTAATTAGCATAGGGTAACCTCAATCCTGCAACATGATCTAGGAAGCCAAGTCCAGAACCAGTATCACATGCAACAGGGTCAGTGGCGATACAATGCAGGTTCACTTGCCTCTCCCATTACCCCAGGATGTTTTGCAGGAGGAATGCATTAATCAGACAACTCCCCAGTTTGGCTGTACACCCGACGGAGAAAGTACTCTGTGTGCACAAAGCCAGCTCGGCTCATAGCTCTCTACGTCTTTGCTCTCCACAGAAAGCTGCTGGGAGCCCCTTCAAGAGAAGGCACAAAACCTGTCCTCAGCAATCCAAAGGGGTTCACAGGGGTCTATGTTTCTTCAGTTTTGCTTTATCAGGGACATTCCATCCCGTGCCCAACCAGCTGTGACTCCCCAGGGAGCCAACACCTATTGCTCTCTCTCAGAGCCCATCCTTATGGCAACTGCTCCCCAGGAATGCTGAAGGGATGCTGCATTCCCTAAAACTGCTTTTGCCTCACAGAAACATGGAATTCTCACATAGCCCATAAAGTGTTACTTATAAATCAGGTATTTTAACAAATAGTTACTCGATTAGCAGAGTCATGAGGTTCCAGGAACACCTCCTCCTGGCATACTTTCTATTGTCTATAGAGTGTTCCCTAGAACTGCCGCAGGTTTCTAACAAGCATCGCGTCCAAACAGGACCCCTAGTGCTTAACATCACCCAGCAACGCTAGGTCCTCAGCACATCACCCCCGCATCATTTTTAAATACTAAAACGTGGTAAACGTTGACCATCGTTTCTGTTTCCTCAGAATAAGATGGGAAGAAGCTAACAGAAAGGATGGCACAACTGTATGAATTGTAACTAAGCCGATCTGCTACAAGTTATTCTCCTTGGAGAGAGAGAGAGAAAGAGGCATCTGGGTTTTCCTTCCAGGACCAGTGGTGGGAACTGCCAGTTACTTCGCCGCTACCCAACTTCTCTTTATTCCCGTAAAACCCGAAACTCCTCAACAACTCTACCCGGTGGCAGGGGGAACGCGTGGAGCCGCCGGAGCTGGCGGGGAACCCCGGGGATTGACAGGAGAGAGAGGTTCGCGGCTGGCAAGGAGGGCTGCGACAGACAGCGGGGGTACCCTTGAGGCTGAGCCCACCGCTTCACGGTAAAAAAAAGAAAAGAAGATAAGGGATGAGCGACCGCCGGGCTGCTTCAAAACAGCACCGGGGAACTTTCTGGCATGACCGTTCAGTCGCACAGAGAAGTACCGGAGGTTAAACAGAGGGGATGAGGAAGGGGAGGAACTCAAGCCGGACACCTTTCCCAGCCAAAAGAGCTTTCCGAAAAAAAAGCTGGACTTTTCTCATTTATCAGCCCGGGGAAAAGGCGCCGCCACCTGTTCCCAACCCGCGGGGGGAGGCAGGGCGCTTGCCGGGAGAAGCGGCGGGGTACTCCCCATCGGCTCCTCGTCCTTCCTCTTCTCCAGTAAACTTCCAGCGGGCCGAGCGGCGGGAGCAGGAGGTCGAAACTGCCTCCTCCGCCACCCTTGGGGCTCACCCTGTCCCGTACCACTCCGGGCAGAAATGCTGAATCACGAAGCCGCGGGACGGGAGCCGGCGGTGCCCGAGAGGGGCGGGGGGGGGCTCCCCCTTGACCCCCACAAAGGTCCGGCCGCTTCGCCGGCAGCAGGCACTTACTTGAAGGTGAGGACGCAGAGGGGCCGGTAGGACTTGTGGCTGGTGTTCTCGGCCATCCGCTTGCCCCAGAAGTCGTTGGCGAAGA
>VZTM01031149.1:570-39322 GCA_013400555.1 Jacana jacana | reverse complement strand
GTGTGTTTTTGTTTTCCCCAAGATGAGTGGGCACTCAGAATGAGCTCAGGATTTTCAGCTCCTCTTGCTAATGGGGACCATAAGACTCCCTCCTTTCAGAGTCTTTCTCTAAAGAAATTAGTTTCTCTTGCTTTCTTATTCACACTCACGCTCCTTTCATGTGTTTCAGCTGATTTCTCCTGCCTGATTCCACTCCAGCTTTCTTCTCAGTCAGTAGAAACTTGTAACCTTTCAATTTCTATTGTTAAACAGTTTAAAAAACAAATTACTGAGCCTTCCCTAGATTGGAGCTTACAAAATTTCCCATGGCTTCAGCCCAAAGTCAAAAGTCATCTGCAGTTCAGCTGAAACACTCCTAGGATCCCAGCAGTAGGAGTCTGGAAGCTTTCTGGACAGCATTAGGAGCTTGGAAGGTATAGAAATCAAAACAAGCCACAGTTTGACAGCAAATCTAGTGAGCTCGCTTTAACTAAACCTGCTCAGCAACGCTTCTCCATCAGGTTTTCTGTCACCTCTAGCAGACCAATCCCAGAATATTACACCTGCCCTTTTCTTCCATCCCTGGGACATCGCATCAAATTCAGGGGCTTGGCTCGAGGTGCACCTGACCTCACTGCCACATCCTTGGTCCTTCTTAGTTTTTTCTTGCAGGCTGTCTAGATGATTTCAAAGATGCACCGCGGCCCAGCATATCTTAACTATTACCGGGTTCATCCAAGAGCTCAGTTCCTCAGGCAGAAGGCAACCTTTTCTTTTGTACATTAGAGGTCGCATACACTCAGACAGAGCTTCCCTTGAAGCTGTTTCAAGAATAAGGGAGTGATTCTCCACAAGACCTAAGGATATTTTTTTTTGTGACCCTCATCCTCACCTTTCCAGTGCAAAAGGGCCAACACCCTCCTGCATAAACAACAAAGATAACAGTATGAAATAAACCACTCTATCAAACCACAATATGCCTCTGTACTCTTAATCTTTCCTTGGGAAAAGAGGGAGAGAAAAAAAAAAGTAATTACCTGAAAGCCACCATCATTTATAGCACTACTGCTTAAACAGACCTGTTGGAAAAAAAGGGTAAAAACACTCCAAGCTTGCATCAAGTAGTTTTATAAGGGAAAGGACTAGAGAGGAGCCTGAAGGAAAACTCAGACACAGCCCAACTTCAAAGAAGTGCGACAGAGATCCACGCTTTGTAATTTGGGCCAATGTCTCGTTGTCTCTGTGTTTACACAGATTGACAATTGTGAAGAAGAGAAAAATCATAAAGATGGGGTTAGTCTTTTTTTTGGCACGAGGCTGGCATCTGCCATGGGAAATTAATCCAAGCTAAGCTGCAGTTAGCTGAGCTGCTGAGTTTGTATTCGTGTCACTGAGACCGCTTATACTCACTGCTGGTCTATAAACTCTTATTAGTCAGACTTGACAGTGGGTGACAACTTGATGAAAAGAATAGCCTATGCATCACGATCCATTCAATAACGGTTTATAAAAATGATATTAAATGAGCCATTTTTCCTAAGATCACATACCAAAATATTTTGGGGAGATGAATAAAGCCGTAGTGAGGGATTTTATTTTATTATTTTTTTTGGAAAGGGGGATTAGAAGGTCCCAGGGCGCTTTGTCACCGAAATAAGCACATCTGTCAGCTAAATTGGCAGAGCTATTATATTTAGTTTCCAGACAGAGTTCCTCAGACGCTGAGGTCTTGGATACCTCCCAAAAGATTTGCTCTCTGGACAGTTGAAGCAAAATAAAATTAGAAGGAGAAAGTAGTTCACAGCCACAGCTAGCATTTTCATTTTTTTCTGAATATCACATGGCTGAAAATATTGATGAGAAAAGACAGGCTTATGAGGGGTGACTTGACAGGAATCATGTTTTAATTTCCTTCATAAAGTTTTGCAAGCTTTTCTTTTCTCTCCAGTGGCCACCTTGCTGTTGTTGCCTTTTGGGTGCCCATATAATCCTCCCTATGAGGAGAAGATATCCCAAGGCATTTCCTTTTTTTCATTTGCGAGACGCAGTCACAGGATCCCGTTAAATTTTTTAATTTGCTTAACTGGCTTCTAACTTTGCAGAGTCTCGTCATGCCATAAAACTGACTGATGAATGACAGGGCCTTGCTAGGTTTGGCGGGGGTGTAACGTGAGCTCCCAGGGCTGGAAACAATAAACCACAATTTTCTGAGAAATGGGGGTTTTGCAAGGGACGTGCTAGCCCTGACTTCACCACACCCTTCCATGGTGTTAGCTGCAGTTCGGTGAGTTATGGCAGGATTTTGTTAACTTCCCTATCATTCCAAGCCCTCTGTTTTCAAAGTTAGGAGAGGACCCTTTGGGTAGCTCAAGGTCCTTTAGGAAGAGAGTTGATGACTGCTGTGCTGGAGACTTGCTCTGCATGTATGGGAGCCAGTGTGTGGGTTGTGTAATGACACGGTCAAGGCTCACACAGGGCAGTCTGGAAGAGAGAAGGATTTCTGATGAATCAAAAGGCAGCCTCTCCCCTCCCACACTGACATTCTTCGGGGTTGCCCTACACTGAAATCCCTCTTTCCATCTACCTATACATTTTTCAGAGGACTGTGAGTTGAAAAGAACAAAGAAATAAACATTAAGAGTCCATCTCTCAGCTATCATTGTCGCATGCTGGTTTTGGAAACCTAAGTGACGAGGTGCTCATGCCACATTTCAGCTCACTGTCATTAACACAGTCAGGCTGTCCTGGTAGAGAAGCTTCCTCAAAACTCAGTACTGTTTCCTTGGCTCTCTAGGTAAACCCAATCAGGTCTGACTCCTTCCTGCAGAATAGTCTCCTCAACACCTCAAAGACAACAATAAAGCTTTTCACATTGTCAGGCTGCCTGCAAGTAATCTAATCATATCTGCAACATTTTAATTCATAATGAATTGGTCCATCCAGATGAAAGTGTCACTTATCAACTGCAACAACAAGCCTCCAACTTTGTGGACCACCCTGCCCCCAGTGCCAGCCTGCTCTCCCAGCTGTGCCATCAGCTGCACAGACACTGATGTCCTGCCAGGACACAGGAGGCACATACACCCAGGCAGGTTATTACCCTTACTATAACATATATTACTATAACACAGAGCTGCATTCCCTCAAATCTGCTCAGCAAGAGCCTCCTGATCCCAATCCAGGCAAGGGGACGAGGCAAAGAAACGGTGGAAGCAAGCAAGCCTTGGCTCTATTATTGAAGCAACAGAGGTAGAGGGAGGGTAAGAGATGTTCCCAAACCTAGAAAGGAATTCAGGCAGGAAATACAGACGAGAGGTGAAAACACATGTCCTGCTTTCTAGGCCATCCTTTGTCCCCAAGGGCAAACAAGGACTGGGATGAGACAGATCTGCACACAGCACAAAGACTCTCCACTCTGGATTTCACTGGCTCTGGCTCACACTGGGACAAGGAGGCAGGAGCGAGGAAGTGGCCGTTAGTGTGCTGGTGCCTCTGGGAAGAACTTCAGTAGCAGCTGTTGCTACAGGTCTTAATAGAGCTGCCAACTACGTCTCTGCCCTCACCAAGCGCTGCTACAGTGCACTGGAGAGGTTGGAATAAGGCTTTCCTGACATTTTGAAGTTACCCTATAGACTTTGTCGGTCTTTGCACTTTGGGATGTTGAGATAGGAGCAGGACAGGACTTCGCTTAGGAGGCGCCCTCCCACTGCTTACCTCAGGACATGGTTATCCGTAACTGACTGCCAGAGCAAAATCCCTAATGGGGAACACGGTAGGATGTCACATCGCTATAGCATCCTGCGGCAGCTGGTGCTTATGTCTGAGAAGCAAGAACGCATATGCCCTTACAGTGACAGCGTAGGAGATTTTGTTTGGGTTTTGAATAAATGATTGATAGGGTAAAGGCAACAGGGGGGAACAGGTCAAACACAGCTAATGAAAAAAGTAGACCCAGTCGTCATCCTGTTATATCGCTTGCTAATAGAGTAGTGTTTGGCAATAGCTTGTGTGTTGTAAGGCTTAAGGTTATCAGCAGAGTGACTGCAGAGAGCTAGTTAGAATTCATCCTGCATCTGTGACTGTAATCCAGCAATTTAGATGAAAACATGTACTCTGCATAGGTGCATGACATAGACTATTACTATTATTAATACAGTAATAGTCATAATAAATCACATACGGAGTGTGTTTGTTATTCTGAGGAAAACTTAATTATAATTTCCAAGCTGGCAGCATTTCATTTACTTTTTGCTATCTCTGAAATTGTATAATTAGTTCCCAAGTTACAACTCCTGAGAAATCTCTGCTTTATTGGGGGTAGGAGATGTGGAGTTACAGCTGCAGCGATCACTCTGGCAAAGATAGCTGTCCTCTGGGAATATTAATTTTTAATATAAAAATGAAAAACGAGCAAAATTCCCCGAAAAAAAGGGGGGAATGCGGGGAAGCCACCTCTCGGGGAGCTGTTTTTGGTAAAAGGAGCTCTCTAGTGTTCAGTTGTAATACTGCAGTTTAGGAAGATGATGCTATGAGCACGCAGCCTAATCAAACAGATGTGCAAATGGAAGACCTAGACCTCTTCTTTTAGGTTCTCAGCACTAATGCATAACGTGCCAAGTGCCACTTGATCATCAATATCACCCAAACCAATACTGCACTCAAAAGTCTTAAGGCACGGCACAGATTCATTCATTCCCACCTATCTTTCTCCATCTGTTTTTTAAAGGAACTTCTGCTCTACTAAGTGTGAAGTGGCTCCTGCTTGGTCCATGGGGCGAGGATGTGTGCACATGGCTACCAACAGCCAGGCCGTGAAAAGAAAGGTTTGAAATTTTACTGTGTTCCTCTCCAATGACAGCCCAAGGGGATCTAAGGTCATTTTGGGGATCTAAGGTCAGGTGCACATACTGGTTTGAGACGGTAGATTTGGTACAAGTGAATGCCTAATAATGGCTGCTGCCTTTTAATCCATGCACCTGATAAAGAGAAATTGTCTCCTGCTAGACAAAACAAGCTCTTGGCCACCAATCCTAGAAAGTAAATCACAAAAGAAAGATGCGTGATGAGTAGGGTACAAAGGCAGACAGACCCTCTTCTCTTTCAAAAATGCATACCTTAACACTTAAATTAGCAGCTATTATGCAGGCTTGAGCACATGTGAGAATAACAATATATTGCCTTTACACTGCTTTTAATGCCTGCATTTTGTTTTTTCAACACCTTAGTGACGAGCTCACTAATGTTGATAAAACTGAATTAAAAAGTCTATTTGGTTATCACTGGATATCACAGATGGAGAATAATGATTTGAAAATTGGCAAACTGAGATTATCTGTAAATATTATGAGCGGCACTGGAAGCTCTTATAAAATACACCATGATTTTTAATAGCATTTTGCTATTATGGTACCTCCCTTGTGGATACTGGGGTTTATTATCACAAATATGAAAAACGATGCCATAGTTGAAGCTTTGCTGCTGACAAGCACCATCTTGTGTTTCTTATGCTCTGCTTCCCCCAGCAAGGCTTATTATTCTAGAGTAGAAACTAAATTAAGAGGGAATAATTAAGTAAATGTGGTACTCAAACTCAAGAAATCCCAAACAGGTCTAAGTCGCTCACCTTTAATCGCTGCAAAGAAAATGCTGGTGGATTTGCTGGAAGTCTGTGAGCCAGAGGTTTAACAACACTTTTGCCTTTAGATGGGTTTGCAGCAGTTTTTTCTTCTCCTGTTATTAATCTTTATTTTCTGAGCTCAGCTTACAGAGGAGCCATAGTTTTAGTAGCTGAAAAACAATTCAAAAAAAAAAAAAAAAAAGCCACAAGCAACAAAGAATCCTGAGAATCCTGCCAGATTCGGGTCAGTCCTGACAATAATAGTTTTTCCTCCACTTAGCATTTCAGCTCAGTACTACGGTGATCACACTTGATAACCACAAAACCTATCAGCATGTTATTATGTCTAAGCACCCTATGGAATATCCAAGATACAGCAGGCCCATTTGCCCTTTATTTTTGCAAACCTGCAGGCATAGCAGCAATGGCTTGAACAATCTCCTGGCTTTTTTTTTTTTTTTTTTTCAAAATAAAACAAGCTGTTGATATTTTCCAGCTGAAAACTAAAGAAAAGTATTTCTTGCCTCCTCATAAAATCCTTTGGAAAAATGTCCTCTGATGCTTAATCTCAAAAGCGTGGTTATCTTTTTCATTGATATTCAGCTTAGAAGGGACTGTTATGATTTGCTTGTTTGAACTCCTGCATAATAGAGGCTGGAGAATTTCAGCAAAGTCCATAACTAATTTCAGTTTTATTTGTAGTGTCAGGTCCATGCAGTGCACAGAGACTTTGCTCCCTCCTGCTGAGGGGGTTGCTGCTGAATTCAGCGAGCTGGAGCAGAGCCTTAGAGAAGAAAGCAGTTCCTGGGGTCCCACCACCATTTGTCAGCTAGAACCTGGTATTTTACACTGTGTTATTTTTGAAAATGATAAACCAGAAGATGCGTAAACAGCAGTTTAACAAGAAGAATAAAATCTGTAATTCAGGACAGCACAGAAAGCACCTGGTTTCGTGCTTCATTTCCATTTTTAAACATAGAAGAGGCTCAGAGAAGCATCTGTTGAGCTTCTGAATGGGTTTGGATCAGCTGCAAGTGCCTGTTTGCCACAAGCAAGTCCAGCTCAGACATAAAATCAGGCAAATCCCAGTGATGCTGGGTCAGTTTCACATTTATATCCCAAACTGATAGCAAGTCCAGATTGGTGGCAAATGTGTCTAACACAAAAACCCAGAAGCTTTGCATGTCCTTTGCAATATGTGATTCCTAAATATCAGACAGCTGCAAAAAGGATGTACCTGAACATTTGAGGGTTTGTTTCTGTTTTTCTTCCTCCGCATTTATAGAAAAGGAAGGTCAGAGTAGGTGAAGATTTGCACGTAGGAAAAGATATTGTTGCTCCATGAATAGTTTCAATCCAGTAAACTAAGTATATAGGTAATGTAAAACTTAAGACTCACAGCATCGAGCCGAGATCACTGTGTTACAGTCTGAGGGGCACCACAAGGTCAGTAGATACTCTAGAGAGCAAATCAGAACTTTTGGAGTTCCACTGACTGTAGAGAAGAAATGTCTTCATTGGGTTGGTGTGAAGAGTCCCCTGGAAAAAAAACAAACTACTTTTAGTACAGAAATAACAAAAAGTATCCATCTTGCTCTCAGCTTGGCTGTGGGATTTTATTCTCCTCAGTGGGGTGCAATATTTAGCTCTGTGGTGGCTATCTGATGAAGGAAAAGAGGTGTTAAGTCTGGAATCACTTCTGATCTGCCATAGCCAGCGTGGATCAGCCAGACCTGGCAAAAGCCAAGTTATTTGTCATCCTCCAGGAATTAATAAGTAGGCACCCACTTCCAGCACCTGCCACCATCCACACATACACCTCCAGAGCCTCGGCATGATCACAGGTTTCAAATCTGAAGGGAACCACTGCAAGTGGCAGCCCAAGGCACACTAACAAAAGGGTCAGTAGGAAACAGCCATTGGTGCTGTTCCTTCCCACTGGCATTGCCACCATGAGACGAGAGACTTGTGGACATGGGGTGGCAGTGCTAAATGCAACACCACCAGTATCTTTTTTCAGACCTGCACGAGTCCTACAGCGTGCATCTGTGCTGTCACAGGCACAGAGATGGCCCCACACCTGGCACAGCCCTGGCATCAGCTCTGGAAAATCATCAGTCGGGCTGCCCCTGAAACTCACCCTCCCACCTCGCTATATGCTACTCAGGGGAGGCCTATAGTGGATGGGTGCAACCACATCTTCCGAGCTGCTTCCGTCTCTGATGTCTGCCCTGCTGCTGAGACAGAGCTGTCTTGAGGAGCCTTGCAAGGTATCTCCACCCAACACTTCCCACAGCTTCTCTTCCCACAGCTTCTCTTCCCAGGGTGGCAAGTGTTTGCAGATCCATAACATCTGCCTTTGCTCTAAGTGATGGCGATATTTTTGAAACAGGATTTAAGCTCCTTTGAGAACCTCATCCCAATACACAGTTATGCTAAATCCCCCTGCCCATGCACATAACACGTAAAGAGCATTAGCAGATCCTAAAACAAGTGTAGCTGCTTTATAAGTTGTACTAACCAGGAAGACACTTCATAGAGCAAGGAAAATGTGAATCAGTCTGTTCAGGCCATCACTTTGGAAAAGCAGTGCACAGGTCAAAAGAAGTTCATTTCTAGTTAAAACTCTAAATAATACTAAAAAAAGGCAGCCCACCTGTTAACCAGGCTGGGTTAAAAGTTCTCAAAAGAACCGTGGAGGCTTTCCCTTGTCAATAAACTAGATGCAACAGCACACCCTTTGAAGCTTCTGCCCATCACCTTTTAAGTTTGCTTAGATTTTTCCTGTGCTCTCGTTGAGAGCACACGCTAGGATTATTGTGGACATCACATCTAAACCTTTGCGGTCCTCAGCAGACCTCCCCAGCCAGCAGCACTGCGGTGGCAGGATAGATTTCCTACTGTAGGACGGCGGGAGATGCCAAATGGCAAAGGATCTGGCCTTGTTGGCAGCGTGGGTGTTGCCAATGAGTCACCCAGCTGCCTCTGCTGAAAAGTGGTCTCTCTCTCCAGCCCTGATGAACTGATGAATATTGATGAACTTCACAGCATCAAAAGAAGCAAAGGCAGGACAGCTGTTTGAAGGGACAAACACTTCAGTACTGGAAAAAAAAAAAAAAAAGAGCCAGGCAGGGGAGTGGTTGTGATGAGCCAAGACAGTCTTCTCCCTTGTTTGTCAAAATGTGATTTACAGACACACTTCTATTCACCCTGTGGCTGCCAGTGTCCACATCCTATGTCCACAAATCTCTCTTGCTAATTGGATAAGCAATATGTGGGCTGCCTCCTCTATAAAAAGCTTCTCTGAACCAGGACATTTCCCAACTCATTTTAATAAATCATGACTGTAATTAAATTCTTTTGCTGCATATTTCTGCCATAAAATCTGTATCATTCACTTATTAGCCTTCTTCACTCTCCAGCTATCATTTTGTCTTGCTTCTGAAGCTGCCTTTCCTGCCTGGTCATTTGAAGAATGCCGTTTGCTTTGAATCCAGCTGCTTTTTTTTCCTCATCCTTATCTTAAGAGCCCCTCCTCATTCTGCCTGTCCCAATAGCCCGACTCCTGCCTCCCACCACTGTCCCTGCCATCAGTGACCATTTCAACTCACTCTCAATATTTCTGCTCCATAAAGCCATCCCGTGGCCTCAAGAACCACTTCCACCAGCATGGCAAGTCATAGAATCATCAGTGGCCTGCTACCAAAAGCACTTATTTAGATAACAACCCCCCTTTGTTGATGATATCTGTTCCTCTCTTCTTCTTTTGGGGCAGTGTTTGTCCTCCCTTATGGACTTTCACAGGGTTGAACACACTGCAAGGGCTACTGCAAAGCAAACAGAGTAACCATTTCCACCCAAGCAAAAGACTGCCCCAGAGCTTTGCCGGACTCTACAAGAAAGTGCAACTTGGACTGCATTGCCCTGAGGGCTGTCAAACCCTAGAGGCCTCCAAGTCTTGTAGTGAGGGGATATGGAGCCCCTGAAACACTTGTGCTGGTTGCTGTAAATAAGAAGTCAAGAGATTACTTTTGCCAAAGTTTCTTTTAGCTGTAATTTCCTCTTTATGTGGGAAGAACAGGGGGTGGAAGCCCTGAGCTGGATGCCCATGCTCCTTTGGGGTTTGGGGAAGGGGCAAGACTTGGAAGAGATAGGCTGGCAGCTGGGGTACCAGCTTGCTAGCTGCAAGGTAAAGCCATCTCAGAGCAAACGCAACTGTCTCAGTGAAGATCCAGCATTATCAGTCATGATGGAGAGGCACTGCTTTGACTAAGCAACTTTTTTACCATTTGTTTTGCTAACTTATCTGGTCAGAGGCAGAAAATCCCTGCATTTGGAAATTCTTCCAGATTGCTTCACCAGAGCTGCAGTTTTGAAGCGTTAGATGGCCAAGGGTTCCTACTGGACTACATCTGCCAGGAGACAGCACACTAGATTCACCCCATGCCAGCTAAGTAAGCAGCAGGACACCTGTGAATGAGGGGAGGTTCCTTCAGGCCCAGACTCCATCCTGTACTGGAGGCTGTGGCATGAAGCACTGAAGACAGAGCTCTTGGGGCTTGGGAGGCACTATGGTGATGGTTCCCAGACAGAGTTCTCAGCCTGCCACAGCTCTTAGCTACAAATTTGAGGGTCCAGACAGAAATTTCTTTTCTTTTTTTTCTTTTTCAACCACCAAAAATCAGAATTTCCCACAGGGGAAAAATATTTTCTAACTGGTTCTAGCAGCAAAGACTTTGAGGCACCCAGGCCAACAGAAGTGTAGACTTTTAAAGCAATTTGTCCACTGCCTATGGAAAAGGCTGTGGGTACTGTCAGAAGAACCCAGGAGCCCCAACCCTCAACTTTAAGTCTCATTTAGTCATTGCAAAACTTTTCTTGCTTTTCATTTTCCTAAAGGTCCTGTCAACCTGAGTCTGGAGGAAATAGGACTGATTTTAGGAACTATGAGTTGGAAAAAAATGGCATGAAAATAAATTGCAAAGAAGAAATAAACAAAGCAAGAAGCTGTATGGGATGTGGGTCAGATAAAGCACTGTAAACATCCAGTCTTTTTCTTGCTTTGAAACAATCAGTGTTTCAAAGGCATCTTGGTTTGTGCTTCTTCAGAAAGCTTCTTATCAACCTCATATTATGTTTTTTTTACAAGGTCATTTTAAAAAGGTGGAGTCCTTGTCTTTCACCATCTTAAAAACAAAATGTAAGAAGTTTTAATGGGTGAAGTTATAATGGAGGGTTGGTTTTATACTGACATATAGTTGTTTCAGATTCAAAACAGATTGAGATATGCCTCTTTTTTGCATAACTCCAAGCTCAGCTTCAAACACATAAGTGGGAAAATTAACATTAAAATGAATCCTTAAACTGCAATTACTTGGAAGATGCAGAGCATGAAGCATTCAAATGGCTCCCTCTCGGTGACCCAGTTAAAATATACACATCGGTGCTGCCATTTGGTTGCAAGCATTTCAGAGACGCTCGGATGTGAAGGCTCTACCCTGCTCCCAGCTCAACTCTACTTTTGTGCTTTGATGCACCCCAAAGAAACAAATGGATCTCCAGAACGCTTTTCCCTGGGATGCATTTCCATTAGGTTGTGATCTTCCTCCCGTCTTCACGAGGGAACAGGAAAATACTTGAGATGGCAGGTGAGCTTTGCAGAGGTATGTCAAGGTATCTTAACAAGTACTGGTAACACGATGTACGTACCATTTACGCTGGCATTGAAAATGCAACTGCTGTGCCATGTTATTATGAAGGCAAAATGTATTGTATCAGATAAGAGAGAAAGAAAATCCTGGTACTTTTTATTATGTAAAAATGGCTTTGTTGAAAGTATCATCTGAATTTTAACAACAGCATAAACGAAATGGTTTTTTTTCTATTTGTTAGAAAAGGCATATTAAGAATATACCAAGCAATGGACTGTGCTAATATAAAGCATTATAGTGCTGTGTTAGTATGAAATCAGAGCGTCCTTGTCCTGCAAAAGGGTAGCAGAGCACACAATCAGCGCAAAGGGCCTCGTGAAATTTTGCCCTTGGGATCCCTGAGCTGCTTGACTTCCTCCAAGAAAATTCACAGACCATTACTAAGGAGGCAAAAGTGACAAAGCTGTCATTTTTTCCCCTCTCTCTTTTGGCTCTGTGTGACCAGTTTTGCTATTTTTAAGTGTAAGTGTTGGACTGAGGGAAGCTTACAGCCCTTATAACACCTCCCTCCAGGCAGGGGAACATGGGTGAGGAGGGACTCCAGGAACTCCAGCCTCAGACCTGTCAGTGACAACCAAAGGAATAACCTCATCAGCTGACAGCAATGGCAGAGGCTTGTTTCCCCATGGGTTTTCTGCTCAGGGAAAAGGAGCAGGATGTATTTGGCACACGTACATGTACTCAATGCAATAACAGGTCACGGCTGCTTTCCCCTTCTTTTCATTACTCGCTTCAGGTTTCATTTCTTTTTTCCTTCAATATTCATTTGCAGCTGCTGGGCAAGTCTGAAGGCAGCCCAGTGCAGTAGTCACGAGCGTGACCTTTCCCAGATCACAGCAAGGATGAGCTGCAGCTGAGACAAGCAGCCTGATGTTCTCCAGGCATCTCTGCTGCAGCTCTCCCGCTGACATCATTAGGGGACTATTGCCAGCACATCCCGACAGCTCCTGGTCACGCTCATCTCAAGGAGCCTGCGCTCTCCTCCCTTTCCTCAGCAAAGCAGGCTTTCGCAGCACGCTTTTTAATTGCCTTTATAAATGACAGATTGTCTGATACAGACGAGAGCTGTGAACCAGTAACCTGCCTACTGATGCCTGTGTGGGAAAGCATTCATCAGTTTCTCCTTTCATGGTAGCTTGAAGGCGTCCCCCCTCTCCTTCTGCCATCTACACCTGGCCCTCACCACAGGGCTTTGCCCTTTCAGTTAGATCAGGGCCACACAAGCAGTTAATCTGACGTTTGGCACTGGTGAGGTGATGAGAGAGATTTTCAAGGCAGCAAGGGCACACAACAGAGCATGGTGGCTCACTGGGAACCTGCCAAAGCCGTTCCACAGCCCCAGTACTTCTCAGCTACTTCTGGTCCTCTCTGTACACATGTACCACAGTTGCGTCTGCTATTTCAGGAAACAGAAAACAAGTGAAGGAGCGGGAACCACTAATGAGGGAACAGGAATAGTAACAGGGATATTACTATTCCAAATTCATTCCCATTTTGGGAATCAAATGACAATTATGGTTGCAAGGCAAAATGAGCATACTTCATCTGAAATGTGTACTTAAGGAGCAGCCATACAATGCTGTAAGGCAAAGGATCATATCTGAAAGCTCTCATTTCTATAAAAAGTTAACTTCTTGTTCTGTAAGAAAGACCCAATGATGTAAATAAAAACTAAATATTAAGGCAATAGACCCAACCTGCCTGAAGCCACTGAATACCAAACTACTGCATTCAGTGGGAGCATTCAATGCATAGTGCTAAGACATACCTAGGTGTTCATAGGCTCAGTTCAAGTCTTATGTTCCAAAAGTTGTAGGCCACAAATATTTCCTTTGTAAGGTACGATGAAGAGCTATACCTTGAATATCTAATAATCTGTTAGAGAATTCTGATGAGAAAGACTAAATACAGGGCCACTAAGTAAAAGTGAAGCATAGAATAATAGAGAAAGAATTTAGTCCAACCCATCCACTCAAAGCAGGGCTATCTTCAAAATTTACTCAGGGCCTTGCACAGGCAAGTTTTGATAATATTCAGGACCTTCTGCCTTTCTTGGCACCTTTTCAGCTCTGCACCTCCCTCTGAAGGGGGAAACTTTTCCTTAGGTGCAGTAGGAATTTCCCGTGGTACAAGTTGTGCCTGATACCTCTTGTCATTCCTCTGTGAGAATCTCTCAGCAGCTTTGTTGTCTCTGTAACCCCCATTAGGTAGTTCAAGACATCAAAAAGGTTCCACCTGAATCTTCTTTTCTTAAGGTTGAACAAACCCAGCTCCCTCAGTCTTTCCTTCTACATTACAAACTCCTGCCCCTTGCCCATGTTCGTGGCCATCCACTAACGTTGCTCCAGTTTATCAAAGTCTTTCCCATACATTTCAGGAGCTAGAACTAGACACATTATGCCACAAGTGCCGTACGGAGGAGAACAACCACTTCCTTTGACCTGCTGGCTGTACTGGTGTTAATGCACCCCATGATGTGGTTGACTCACATTGTTGCAATGGCACATACTTGACTCATGTTCAACTTGATATCCATCAGGACCTTCAGGTCCTTTTTCTTTAAGCTGATTTCTAGCTCAGTCCCCAGCTTGTACAGTCGCATGAGGTTATTATTTCCCAGGTGTAGGGCTTTGCATTTGCCTTCTTGAATGTCATAACGATTCTGTCATCCAATTTCTCCAGTTTGTTCGTGTCCCCCTGAATGATGGCATTGCCCTCCGGTATATTAACTACTCCCAATATACAAAATAACTGGAAGTAACATAATGAAAGAGATGATAGTCAGCTTAATGGTACTGTATAAACTCAGAATGGAGCAGGGCTGACAGTTATGCCATATTCATCTTTCTACTGAAAAACACCCTGTGCTGCTGACCTTCACGGGGTAGCTGATGCCCTTACTTTTGAAGATGAAACCAACGGATGACGCAGTTTACAGAGGGAGCTTACAGAATTCCTCTGAGAAGATTTAAAAAGGACTAGTGGAATTAAGGTGTCTTTTTATCTCTACCTCCAGTCCCAGAAATCAAAATTATTAGCATCGGTCCAAAGCATGAAGCACATCATCTAATCTGGGAAAAAAGATGCACTTTCCTGTGACCTTAACTCAGTCGCATAGGTCAGGCAGCAAAAATGAGCTGCTTAAAATAACATCTAAGCTGAACTTCAGTGTTGCTCTCATAGGCATTTGTCCACAGGAAAAAAAAAAAAAGCCTCAAAAAAACCCCAACCAACCCCCAACCACCAAACAGCTGTATTTCCTCCTCCCAGCTGCTTATTTATTCAAATAGAAAGACAACAGCTAAGTAGCAACAAGCAAGACTTAAAAAGGGAAGATAATGCTGCATTCTTAATCATGCCAAACCTAAATATCTATTGCTCAGAGTGAAGGTGAAAATGGTTCCTCTCCACAAACAGCTGTGCTGACAGCAGTATCTGCAGCTTCCTCTGCCTGTTTTCATTCTTGCACATGCAGCAGTGGCTTTTCCTTGACCTGTTTGGATTACCTTTCCAGCATGTTGAAACAGCACACAATAAATCAATGCAAATCAACTCTTGAATCCATTAGCAGGAGTCAAGTGTATGCTTAGAAAAAGCCAAAGAAAAGTAGGAGAAACTTACGAGCTTAAAGAGATACATGGGGCAGCTTCCAATGTTCAAACCTGGATGTCACGAGGAGCAACTATGAAGATTCATCCATCTGAAGGAGCAGGTGGACAGCCTGTCCCAAGAATGGAAATTCCTGCTGGCACTGTCCATTAAATAGATGGTCCTCTCCTGAGAAGGGCTCACCTCTGCACTGATCTTCTCTCTAAGCCAGGACACCCAGCTCTATTTTGTTTGATTTCAGCAGTCTTTTGGAATGAGGTCCAACACAGATGTGCCTTAACTGTTCCCAAGAAAGAGCTGTTGAAACAGCACCATCTGAGTTAGGCTAAACATGCCTCTTACTTACCTACAAACTCCCCAAGAGAGGTGCTAGAAGTTGAATTTATGGAGATAAAATAAACTAGAAAAAGAGAACTCAGAGAAAGGGACCTCAAAGACGCATCCTCCCTCAGCTCACACCAACCTAAAGGGCTTAAAACCCATCGTGGGCTTACAGCCTAGAGCAGAACTTCAACCCCTTCCCAGCCAGTTCTGAACCCCCTCTGCTGGGGTGGGGTGGTGGTGGGACTTTATGATTTCCTTGTGAAGGCTTCTTCTCTATGGAAAGATGTTTTTCAATTCACTGAAAGTGCAGGATAAGGAGAGGGGTTAAGACAAGGGTGGTAACTATGCACTTAGGAGAGAGAGGGAGACAGACAAAGGAGGTAAGGCATGAAAGGAAAACACTTAGCAACTTGAAAAAACATTTTTTTCATAAAGCATAAATATTGTACCAACTAGAAAGAGGAATGGTATGTGGGAGGAACTCCGTTTTTTGAAGTGGGACAGGTGCACCATTACTCCATGTTGCCCTTTCTTTTTTTCTGTCTCTCCCTGAGGATGCAGTGCTTGGGGAGGGTTTGCTGTTGCACAGAGCCGGCAGATGTGGAGTAGTGGTTGAGGAATGGCTGCCTCTTGCTGCTGCAGCACATCACTGAGGCAGCCAGGCATCGCCTTGCAGGGCAACTGCTCTGCATTACTCTCCTCTCTTCCCCTTTCCTGGCCATCTCTCTCCATGGCTGTTGAGCTGACTAAGGCAGAGATAAAGCTGACACCTTCAAAGCAAAATCACGTTTTTTCCTGAGCTCAAAACCGAGTAGGTGCTTTGGATCCACAGTCTTGCTGCTATGAGAGCTGTGGCAGAACTGCATCGGCGTCACTAGGTAACCTTGCTTCCACAAACGGCAGGGATACCCAACTATGGTGCTCAGACATTTGGGAAACCCTGCAAATGACATTTCAGAAGACCTTTGTGCTCATCCAAAGCAGATCTTTTCTCTGCAAGAAGCAGATTCCTGACATCTGCCTCCCACTGATTTCAGTATCCGAAAGACTCCTGCCTCCCATGGCATCTCTCTGCCATGAGAAGCAGCTACTTTTGGCTGCTCCTGAAACTGTTCCCTGCTGAGCCTGATGCCTCTCCAAGGCTCCTTAGGCCAACAGCACTGTACAGTGCCGGGTAGGATGAAATGAATAATTTTGCCACTAAAAAGGCTATTTCAGTTTCCTTGAAACCCCAGGATGCCTGAGAGCAGCTTCCACCAAAGAAAAAAAAACATAAACATAAATTTCAGCTTCCTCAACAGACACTCTCTCTCAGAGAATCCCTACTTGCAACAGCTCTTGCCAGCAGCGAAGGAAGGAGGTGCTGTCGCAGACCACTTCAGTGACCAAGTGTTTGGTGGAGTCAACTGGGATACGGGAAATATCCTTCCCTAGTTAGGACCCACAGACTCCTGCTATACCCTGTAAGGTAAAGGGGGAGTTTTTGGGATCTCCTATTTTGTGGGACAGGAGAATGCTGCTGCCACGAAGCCCCTTGGGCTCATGTCCTGAGATTTGATAAACGGGAGCTAGAAGGTTTGTGCTTGCTTTTGAGAGAGTCTTTAATATTCAGTTGTCGGGAGTCATTCCTATAGTAGGAAACAGCCCTTCTGTTGGAGTCAGGATCAAAACTCAAGTACGTTTGCTCTGCTGTTTACCCTAGACTGTTTCCTCAGAACAATCATTTTGTGCATGGCCATTTCCCTGGGGTTCTTGCTTTCATGGCTCTGCTTGCAAACAGACTGAATATTTACTTTGTTTTCCAAAGAGCATCTCCTGGTCTCCAGAGGACAAGGTAACCTGCTCATTTCTTCATTTTCATTTGGTGAGCCATTAAGTCCAGGGAGCAGAGTCTCTGTAGTGGAAACTCATTGAAGTTCTGTCTGCTAGAGCTGCCTGAAGGATATCTTTTGTCCCAGTTCAGCTCCTAGGCCCGCTTTATCCTTTGGATGCAATGTACACCATGGAAGCACTGCTGTCTTGGGATCTCTGGGACAGAAAAATAATCAGCCTAACCACAGAGAAATGACATATATTGGCTTGTCAGGCATTTCCCCTCCTCCACAACTCCTTTCATTACAACAAGAAAGTGTCAAAGTGGGAAAACAAGCCCTTGTTTATCTTTCACACACAGTGAACTTGAGCTCACTTACCTGGCAAACCTTCACAGATACCTGCATGTCATTCCCTCAGCCAGCACAAAGCCACTAACTTTGCTCAGTCTCTGCTTGACAGCCACCCAGAAGGATCCAAAGCAAGAGGGGAAGACTCAATAAAATACATGTTGTGGCTCACTCTGAAATAGATACAGCAAGATGAGCCGGTGAGGAAGAAAGAGTCAATTTGTCTCAGGCCCCTGTAAAATCCCAGACTGTGTTCTCAGTAATATGATCAGATTTGGGGCTAGATGATCAGCTTTGGCAGTTCTAACAGAGTCTAGCTGCCAGCACTGTAATTGTAAACACAACCAACATCTGAATATAATAATAATAATGATAAAAAGTAATGTTACCATGGCCCACACCCACTGGGACATCTCATTTTTGCTTTGGCTTTAGGATAAAGGATGATGAGGATGTTTGGATCAACAACTTCATTTCAGCCAGTGTTTCTGATAAGTCTGTCATCACATTTGTCTCTGGAAAATATTAAGCACAACATAGAGCTCATTCCTAGATGATGTACAAGCAGCTTGTTTTTCTCGTTTCACCACAAATCGTATTTATATATACACTGCAAATAGATTGATGCCACACACAGAGCACATCTATAGGGCCTGATTTTCCAGCATTATGTGGGATTTATGACCTTGTAATTCCATAGACTTTAATGAGTTTTACCAGAATAAAGCTGGTTCCTAAAGAGAAAGGATATATTATGAACTTGCACATGTTGTTTGTGTATCCGCCCAGAAATGTTAGTATAGGCAGACACCCGGCACACATGACAATAGTTAAATTTGCCTCGTACTTACTTTTATGAGACCCTGATTTCAGCTGCTCTTAACTGCCAAACATTCAGTGTTCGCAGAAATTTTCCTTCTACTGTGCTTGCCTGAGGCAAAATATTTTCAGACAGTTCCAGCAAAATTAGTCCAGCTATTTTGAGGATGAATTTAGGGAAAACCAATATTAAGAAAGGCTCCGACTGCCTTATTTAGAAGCTCCTGAAGCTTTGAAGCAAGGCTTCGAAACACTGAAAGGCTGTATCCCAAAAGTGGATATGCTGCTGCCTTGGACATCTGTCCATAGTCCACGAGAGATGTGATCAAAGCCAGAAGTTCAGCCTCAGCCTGTCGACTTCGTACCAAGCTCTGAGCTACTCGTGTGTGCCTGCAGTGGCACGCTCTGTCACAATGGGAGATCTCTGCACCCGCAGAAGGCACAGAGCAAACCCACGGTGGATGGCTATAAAATCATTTACAAGGAGCTGATCGACACCACAAGTGTTCTGCTACACAACCACGTTGTGTCTGCTCTGCGGGCTTCAGCCAACGGAGAGTGGCTGAGTTCAGTGGGCCACGGGGAAAGCAGCTGGGCAATATGAGCAAGCAGCAAACTTTAGGGAAGGCCAGAAAGAGGGAATAAGAAAGCTTCCCTAGGTCAGAGTTGTGGGAGGTTTGCTGCTTTGATTGTGGTTTTTTTTTTTTATAAACAGCTACTGACAATGCCTTGCTTAGCACTGCCAAAAAATCCCTACTATTGTTTTTGCTTAGGCAGAGCTATAGTCACTTCAGCTGCCTACTCCTAAAGAAATACAGAAAATACTGCAGAATGATGTGCTTTTCTTGGTGCATGAGCAGTTCTGGGCAACATAGAAACAGAAAAATTTAGGGTGGACTGGGCTTCTGGAGTCAGAAGGCCCAACACCCTACCACCAATTTAAACAAGGAGCAAGGGCTAAGTAAGCTTTTCTGCTATTCCCTGCTTTAGGGGATCACCGTGGCACAAGAGAGAGCAGAAACATGCACAAATGGCACCTCTCCTTCTGTCTCCTTGCTTTCAATGACAATACCCAGATTGTGCTGGTAGGAGGAAGCAACTACCTTCACAAGCAACAGAGAGAGATGGTGAAGCTGAGACAGGAGGGATGTCTGTCTGTGTCTGTCTGCACTTTTCTGCAGCAACTGGAATTAAAGCCCAGGTTCTTCAACCATCTGGAGAACTCCTAGGCAAAGAAGGTGGCCCACCTTCTTCTAGCAGTTGGCCATACAGGCCAGTGGTTCCCAAACCTTGCAGCCCAGTGGTTCACAGTAAATCCACAGTGTATCCCATCATCCCATGCTTTTCAAATAGAGCATTCCACTTTTAACTTACCTTTAATTCGATGTTTAACACCACTCTGCAGACTGGCTCCTGATCACTCCCAGCAGCCACTGACAGTCAGGGACTGCAGACCACCCTGCCAGAGCGAATAGCTCTTGAGTGCTCTCACTGCGTGCTCTTAACTCAAGTGGAGGTCTCTGCTCAATCTCAAATAAATAGCTCAGCCACTCTGCTGACCCCTGTGAGGGTACATGTGCTTCCATATGGTGGGAAAGCTGGTTTTTTTTTTCAAATTGCTCCTAAGACCAACCGTAGGAAAAGATATACACAACAATAATAAGAGAATATTAAGGTTGCAGAATCAAGCACTTGCAAGCCAGGAACTGGCTGACAAGGTCTTAATCACATGAAAGAAAGATCTAAATAAATATGTTTTAATAGGCAAAAAATGCTTTTCGAAAGACAGGCTACATAAATAAAAGAATGAGGCTGCTTGGTTTGAAAACAGCTTCTTAAATCATGGTTGCCTTTCCAGACCTTTTCCTTTTCTCCTCCCTAAACTACTGCCAAATTGCAGCAACGTTTAACATGAAGATTTCATAAAAGATTAATCTTTGCATTTGAGAAGTAGGCAAAGTCTGGGCTTCAGAGGCGATTTTCTTAGATCATTTTTGAAGAGTTATAAAGGTGTAAATTGAGTACCTTGAATTTCACACACAGAAAAGCTATAGCACTACATAATTCTTCCTGTCATTTTTCTTCCTCTGTAAAGATGACGTTCAGCCCTGTGGTGGGTCTTCTATAGTTAAAGGTCAGACTTATCAAGGTGAAATCTCCTTTCAGGAAAAGGAGGAAAAAGGATATCAGAACAGATCTGTTTAGGGTTGTGCAAGCAACCCCAGATTTCCTGCCCACTTCTCTGTCATCAGAGACACTCCAAATAAGTGCTGCCTTTTTTAAGTTTCAGTAAGGGAAAACCATTTCACATAAACCCAAGGAAAGGTACTCCCTGTGAAGCAAACAGAAGTCTCCTCAGGCCAAACTGCATCTGGTTTGGAGGACAGCAGTCAGTACTCAGTGAGCCCTGTAGCCTGCGATGGCTGAGGAAGGCTGACCGGCCACTGTTCATTGCCTAAACATCAACACAGTGTGCACCTGCCGCTTGCAGCGGAGTCCACATGGGCAGCAGATGTTCTTGGTTGGCACTTGCATCCCAGTCTGAAGCATTACAACAGCTCACGCCAGAGGAGAGGCAGGATGTTGTTGCTGTTCTGGCTCCTCAGGTGCATTCTGAGCAGCATTGTTTTCAGAGTACTGCCATGAGAACAGTGATAGGGGCCTGATGAGAGGAAAGCAAAAGTCACACTGTAGGACATATCTTTGGAGCCAGTCCTGAGGACCTATCAGACCCCAACCTCCAGGAGACACTCACCAAAAGGGTTTGACTACTGGGCAATATCANAAACGTGGCAAAACAAACAAGACAATCACATGAAATTAAAATAAATTCAAACCTTTTCCCTGAGAAGAACTGCCACACAACGCAAGCCCTGCAGCAGCTACAGTCCCAGGCTTCACCCAGCCTTATCTCCAGGTCAGAGCAGGCAGCTGAAGCAAATAGTCTCGAAATCTGGCAACACTGTTCACACAGATCCTGTTGAGGAGGTGAGAAGGATTTTCAAATGGTAATCAAGGTAGAGAGGGAATGATACAGAAGGAGGACAGGCTGCAAAAGGCTAAACCTGAAAGGACCAAACTGTAGAACAGGCACGGCTTGAGGCAGGGATGGGAGTACAAAGGAGAGGGTGATTAATAAAGGAAGGCTCATTTAAAATGGGAACAAGCTTTAGTCCTACCTGTCAAGTTCTGTCTTTCACCGATACAAGCTATGCTTTTTTCTCATGAGCGGTTTTAGTAGACCCCCCCAAAACCGCAGACGTCGCTGCAGCCAAGATCACAGTCCTGGAGAAGGGCCAGCAGAGTTCAAAGCCCCTGGTTGGAAACCAAAGCATCACTGACAAGCATCCAGGGAAAAATTATGAGGTCCTGATTGCTAAAAGCGTATGTTTGGGATATAAAATAGTAACAATTATGCCACCCACACTGTTTATTCTTTTCTTATGTGTGGAGCTTTGGGCTAGCATGTTGAAGCATAAAACAATCCAAGCACTTTTTAGATAGGATTTATAGCATTCCCGGACTGACATTAAGTATCATGGTTTGCAGTTGAGCATACTATTCAACAAGCCACCTGCCTTTATAAATGTCACTATTTGGGCTAAAACTTGATTTATGTATAAATCAAAAGAACTCCTGTTCTTTCCATTCCTGCCTGTTTAAGTGGAGGTTTCATGGCACACAACATTGAAAAAGACAATTTTTAGAAAATAAAGGTTAAAGCCTTGGGTGATTTATCTTCTTTTGAAGCAGTAGAAATGGTTGTGTGAAATTTGCATTCCAGTAAAGACACACGACTGCCCACAGAATAAATTGGTCCTGGCTTGTGAAACCAGAAACCCTGTGAGAAACAGAAATTGACCCACTCACGGTGGAGAGCAATTGATTGCCAGGTGGGGTCACATGTGGCCTTAGAGGCTCTTTGCAGGGGAGGTGTTTTGGTTTTGGTTGGGTTTTTTTTGGAAGGAACCTCTAGAGATCACCTAGTCCAACTCCCCTGCTAAAGCAGGATTGCCTAGAGCACATTACTCAGGATGGCATCCAAGTGGGTCTTGAAGGTCTCCAGAGAAGGGGAATCAACAACCTCCCTGGGCTGCAGGTTCCAGTGCTCTGTCACCCTCACCAGAAAGAAGTTTTTCCTCATAATTGAATGGAACTTCCCATGTTCCTGCTTGTGCCCATTGCCCCTTGTCCTGTCACTGGGAACCAGTGAAAAGAGTCCAGCTACATCCTCCTTCAACCTACCCTTCAGATATGTATAAGCATTAATAAGGTCTCCCCTCAGCCTTCTCTTCTTCAGGCTGAAGAGGCCCAGTTCTCTCAGCCTGTCCTTAGATAAGAGGTGCTCTAATCCCTTAATCATCTTTATTGCCCTTTGTTTTCATATCTGGATCTTCCTGAGCCATTTTCAAAGCATGAGAGCTACCCAAAAGGGCTTCATCTGGCTGCAGAGTGCTGCAAAGAGGCAGTCAGTAGTCATCCAGCCACATCCATGGTGGCAGGTAGCAAACCAAGCCTGGGATGCAGAATGCAATGAGGCAGAAGCATATCAGCACTACCATGTGATAGCGTTTTCAGACTGCACAGTTGGCCACAGCACAGCCTCAGAAACCATATCTCTGAAAGCCTCCATGCTCATCAGGAGAGATGAAGGCAGCACCTGGATGCAAACCTCTGCCCTAGAGCAGCAATGGCTCCAGCACTGGTTGTACAAACCACCCTTGATTCTCTTTATATGCTCAGGCAACTATATTAGAATCATGGAATAATTTAGACTGAACAGAACCTCTGCAGGCCTTCTAGTCCAACATCCTGCTCAAAGCAGGGCCAACTGGATTATGTAGGTCAGGGCCTTGCCCTTACTCATTAGGATGAAACACATGCTGCTGCAGCTGCTCCTCCTTAATCACAGAGACATATTAGCTAGATGTGTGCTCCAAAACCAGAACATTTACCACATGGTCTTATGGTGGAGATACTGTTGGGCAGCAGAAGCCATTGGTAAATTTACTGCATAGCCTTATACTATAGTGGAGCATAGAGCCGGCTCCATCAAATTCTCATTCCTTTGCTAATGCAAAATTGGTGATTTTCTGCTTTACAAGGAAGAAAAAGCAATTAATGCCTGAACATTGTAAAGAAGAGTAAAGCTAAGCCTATGCCTGTCACCTCATGCAAACAAACCTAACCAAAAATTTAGCCTCCTGGGAATGACAAATCGGTGACACACAGAATGAAAATCATCTTGATGGCCAGCTGAGCTCTGCCTGACCTGATCTTCCTAACATGCTTGCTATTAAAAAAACTTAAAAGTTACTTGTACATCATTCTTTAAAATCATGGGACGAAAAACCACACATGACAGAAATCTCAAGGCATGACTTCTGGCATGTAATGGGAAACACTCTTTGTGTTGTGTTGCAGAAGTTCTATAAATGGTTATACTCCACTCTCAGAATGTTTCCTCTATGGCTGACACTTCTTGTGCAGAGCACATAGCCCAGCAGGCAGAGACTGGGTGATGATACCTCAGTTGCAGAAATTAGTTCCCGCTTGGCACAGACAAGATGAGTAGTCTCCTTTGCATAGCTACTATTTGAACATGTGGAAGGAATGAAGTAAAAACTTCTAGAATCACAAGAATTCTGATATAGAACATAAAAATATCCCATGCTAACAAAGATCCTGAGGACAAGCCAATTTACTAAAAGCAATATTGTTGTACATGAAACTTCACATCCTTCCTGCAAGGGAAAGAAACAACACATACAAAAGTAAAGCTCTTGTAGAGCTGTAAAGCAACTTTGTGAATCTTACAACCAAGATTTTTCACTCTGAATAAAGGCATTCTGTCATTCCCTGAAATAAATAAAAATGGGGCCAAATGCAAGACAAAGGTAGGAGCAGGAAGAAAATGTGTCCTAGACTGCTAACAAGAACTTTTCAGAAGACTGCCAAAAGGGATGCTTGGCAGAGGTTACAGCATCAGAAATCATGTTTATACAGATCTGGGATCTTCTCCTCTCAAATACTCCTTCCTTGGATGCTCATCTGGCCGAGGGAATCAAGGTTATGGTGGGTATTGAGACCTCTTCTTCCTTGAGTCTGACAAGCATACGTACTCTCAGAAGGAACCCACGAACACTTCAACAAAATGAAAAATGAATCTATCTTTATTCTAACAATGTTAAATCTTTAAAGGTTAGTTGCTCATAGAATGGTACAGCTGAATCCAATATGATCTTCTCGTGGCACCAAAGTTTGCTGTAGACCAAACCAATGTCACATATAAGTAAGCAAAAGACATTTCTATAGGTTTTATATCAGCTTTCCTAGGAAACACTGGACTTGAAGTAGCTCTCCAACACCATCAGATTTAAATCATTACACTTTGCAAAGAACTTTTAGTACTACAAAACTCTGAGCCACAAACTGATCCAACAAGTGAGGTGAGAAATATGGAAGCCTTTTTCCTTCAATGTCACCCCTGACTGACTCTCTCCCTGCCTTCTGGCTCCTGCTGCAAGTCAGACACATGGTGAAAAAATGTTTCAAGCCAGTGGGTGGCATCCAGTATTGTATGCTGGATGTGTCTTTGATAGTTTGAATATATCTGATATTTTTAGCCACTGCAAGCAGTTCTAGGCAATCAAGTATTGTAATCAAGAGCACAGAAAAGCTCAGCTACGTCAGTTCAGTCAGGATTTTAAGGATTCAGGTTTTGCAACTCTGTCAGTTAATGTGCTGGGATGGTACAAGCAGGTTTGCTCCCTGCTTTGGCGTATCACAGCCATTTTCAGAAGAATGATCTTCCTGAAGACTCCCTACTGTGCTCAGCTTAGGGAACGGTTATTTCAGTAATAGTAGCCTTCTGCAAGAAAATAGGAAAGGTAGCCCTGGTTGGAGATATTCAGACTTATTTACCACGGTGAAAATCTCTGGGTTCTTGTGGGACATAAAGCCACGCTACTTGAGAAATGACACAGAGAAAGATTATAGAGCAGCCAATCTCCTTCAAAGCAGGCAGGGAGCCGGTAGAAAACCCATGATTGCTGCCCGGCCGAAGGGGCCTGCCCGAGTGGAAGCAGGAAGGGAAGCTTGAACGCCACTCCGCGTTTTCACCCGGGTTCGAGGGGCGGCGGGCGTGGCGGCGCTCAGCACCAGGGACAGCAGCCGCTCAGCACCGCGGACAGCGGCACGGCCGCTCCCCTACCCGCCCACGCGTGTCCCGGTGCCCGCCGCCTCCCCACCAGGAGGCAAGGGGACTCCATAACCGTATTCATAGGTCCCTAGACTTGTGCCCCCTCTTCCTCACTGCCAAATTCTTACCTAGACCTTCCCACTGCCTGGTTTCTCCTCTACTGCTTTCTGGTACGTCCAAGAAGAGGCAATCCATCTGCACTTCTCATTGATGGATCTAAATATGATGGCAAAGCTTGAGACTGGCAAAGCTTGAGACTGTGCTGGCTGTGTGTCTCTAGACAAGGCAGAGCAAATGTTTCATGGCCAGAAATGCACCTCTACCTTCCCCTGCAGTACTGCAAAATAAATCACTGCAGGTGCCTTTCTCAGTCATCAAAAGCCAGTATTTCCCTGTCTAGCCTTTTCTTCTCCACCACTATGCTTTGTTATCTTGGAAAAGATTAGGATTATGGAGGTCACAACCTGTCTCCTTGATACCTCCACAGATCCCTCCATTCATCTGGTTCTCCTATACCTAGATACTTTGTCAGTGAGATGCTCCTTCTTCTCTTGTGAATAACGAGCCACCTGCTTCTCTTCGCAAGAACCTACCAGACACCTGCTGACACTTTGCAATCCAAACAGACATGGATTTCTCATGTAGATTGTCCTTTTATACCTACTCCTCCCACATAACTCCAGCTTTTGGACTGCTCTGAGGAAGATACATACCCTTGTAATTGAAGCTAACGCTACCTCAAGCAAGCTGTAGTTTCCAGGTTTAGAAATTGCACAGTAGTGGGACTCTTGCCTAATGCATATTGCTTTTTCTGCTCATTTCCTTTCAAATGCAAAGTCCAATTATCCTCTGTTTGAAGCAGAGGCACTTCATTCAAGATTATTGTCATTATCACATTTTGAACAAGTCAAACACCTGCCCTCCTAATCATCTCTGCCCATGCAGCCCAGCCAAGCTGCTCTGCCACTGCTAACCCTGAATTACCCCTGCCCATCCTACCGCAGAAAGAGCAGCATAACTGACTGGATAACATCCCGAGCAATCTTGTCTGATTTCCAAGCTGACCCTGCTTAGGGGAGCAGTTTGTCTAGAAACCTCACAGGCTCTCACGTTAACCTGAACTATTCTGTGGCTCTAAGCAGGGATAGTAAGAAAAATTGATAGACAATCCAGCTCCATAACATACTTCCCCCTTGGGTTTCCCTTCTTTATGGGTTTATATACTACCCTTCTATAGGGTTTTCCCCCAGTTCTAAAGGGTCTGCAAATGGCCAACAGAAAGTCCAGAATCTGGACACCACATGCCCAGGGTCTCATCACATTCCATAACTCATAATCAGAACCTTATCTAGCTTTAGCTGGTTCTGCTCAGTAGATTTCCAAGCTGTACCTGCTGATTGCCTTTTTTCAAGGTCCTACAACTTTGACGTTCACAGATTATCTTTCACAGCACTCAGTGATGAACTGCTGACCTGAATGCAGCCTGACAAGTTTCCTGAATGCTGAAGTACCATTTACTTGGGTGAGAGCATCAACAGTCAAAGACAAAAATAAAAAGCACCAAAAACATCACAATAGGTGGTGCAATTAAGGCAGCATAACACACTTGTAAACCAGAAGAAGAGCTACAGCTCAGCTCTTGGGCAAGGCAAGGCTGTAATTTACTGTGGCAAGACAAAGCATACACATTAAATTACTTGTGTTTCAGAATCTCTCTTATGTACAAGCATCAGCAAAACTGACTATACACTTTCACACAAGAAGTGGAGACTTTTCTTCTCTAATTACTGTCAGTTATAATCCTCCTGAGCGCTTATCTTTCCCCTCCAAACAAATCCACTGGGGGTGTACTCACATTAGGAGAATTACCTCCCTAACCTGAATGCTGCATTTCCCTGACCTCACTTTATAAGAAAAGAAGGAAGCAGGCTACCCCAGACGGTGATTTAGAACATCTGATGGCTTAGAAGCCTAACTCTGGCTATCCTCAACTCTCCTACAAAAGCCTCCAAGATATGCCTCCAAGCCCAAAAGCAGGTGGTGTACTTATTTGCTTATTTTTTTCCTTATCTCCCCATTAGCACTACACATACTAGCACTCACCTGTGTATCTCTAAAGGTCATATCCCACAGCTGGTGACTTCCCCCCCCTCCCCCCCCTATTTTTCTTCAATCAAAACGAGAATACTTTAAAAAAAAAACACTCAGCAAATGTTACTCTATGAAATTATATTATGAAACAGAAGCCATCCAGGAAAGAATGGAATGTTTCCTAGTGCTTTAATACAGCATTGGAAATTCATTAGATTAAGAAAAAAATTTTAGGAAAATTTAGGAAAAAATTTTTCACAGAGAGAGTGGTCAGTCAGTGGAATCAGCTGCCCAGGGAGGTGGTGGAGTCACCCTCCCTGACTGTGTTTAAGAGCAGATTAGATGTGGTGTTGAGGGATCTAGTGTAGGGGAGAACTTGTAGAGTAGGGCTGATGGTTGGACTTGATGATCCCAGGGGTCTCTTCCAACCTAAATGATTCTATGATTCTATGATTCTAAGAACTGTTAAGTGTCCTGTTAGGTAATCTCCTGTAGCAGAATAAATCTTAGACTCAGGCACCACATAATGCAAGTGACCTTGGACCAAAGCCACAAAGATGGCAACAAAATAAACTAGCACATTTCCTTTAACACTAAGTAGCTGGTGCTTTTCCTTTTTTTTTTTTTTTTCCAGCAGCAGTACTATCATAAAGTAAAACTTGTAGTTAAAAGTCAACTCTTAATTCCATACCCAAATGCAAAGTAAAAGAAAATTAAATCTTCCCCCCCCCTCTAAAGTCAGGAACAGAGCAGAATCCAAAGCTATAAACCAAGTATTTACATTCTATAAACAAAGCAATACTCTCTTTTTTTCTTGTCACAGTTAACCTTGGATTTGTTTACCTCATGTTTTCTGTAGCTTCCCCAACCTGCTGTACAGGTACAGAATTTCATTCAATGAGGATTTGGGCCCCGATTCAGTAATTGAGTCCTGAAATGCTGAAAAAAAAAATTGCTCAAAAATCTATTTGCAAACATTTTAGACAATAGAGTACCTAAGCAAAGAAACAGAATAGTTAGAGACTCTCATGATGAACAATCCATGCTTTGTGGGAATATCTATCTGGCATCACTTCCGTGTTGTTCCTAACTCAGCAGATCACAGCCACAAACCCCCGAGAGGTGCTCATGTGAGAGGAAGACAGAGGAATCCCGAGTCATGATGAAGTGAGAATATTTCTTTGTTTACAAAAAGCAGGAGCCGAAGATCTGAGGCAAATTCCTGATGTCCTGGAAGATCACTGCATCCTAAAGCTATATAACAGAGAGCGAAGCGAGAGGGTGATCAAGTCTAACCAGAGCAGAGAGGAGATGAACACAAGTGCTCTCACCCTTGTGTGACAGACAGCCAGGCATGAATCACAACCACAAACAGCTGCTACTTCAGCCACGTAGTGGCAGTGGTTTTTCAGTATGTGTATTTTATTAGAAGAATATCAATCACTAAAGTAATAGAAAATCCCGTTAAACAACCAAAGAGCCTTCGCAACCTTTAGGAAGGAGCAACCACAAGAACTGAGGCAGCCTGAGGCTGTGCAGGATTGACCTTGGCGGCCAAGAGAGTCTTAGATTCTCCAGCCTGGTGGCTCAGACGGCCCTGGGCTCTGAAATCAGCCCCATTAGAGATCAGAGAAGCACAATGGGAAAGTATTAGCAACCTCCTTACCTTAATCCTACCTTTGTGAGATCAGCAAACCTTTTGTTTAACAATACAATGGGATAAATATTCTGTAATTGAACATAAGAAGTAACTCTTCTTTGGAGCAATTTCCATGCTTTGTCTTCCAATAATCAGTGCTCAGGGGATGTCTTGTGCATGGCCTCCCTCTTGGCCAGGTTGGGTTCTTTTTTTCCCCACAATGATGCAGACAGATCCTGCCAGTCTTTCTTCACACAAATTGAGAAACTGATCTAACCGTGCTGTTCACCCTGAGTTAGAATCATAGAATCATAGAATATCAGGGATTGAAAGGGACCTGGAAAGATCATCTAGTCCAATCCCCCTGCTGGAGCAGGAACACCTAGATCAGGTCACACAGGAACACATCCAGGCGAGTTTTTAATGTCTCCAGAGAAGGAGACTCCACAACCTCCCTGGGCAGCCCCTTCCAGTGTTCAGTCACCCTCACTGTGAAGAAGTTTTTCCTCATATTTAAGTGGAACCTCCTATGTTCCAGCTTGCATCCATTACCCCTTGTCCTACCATTGGATGTTACTGAGAAGAGCCTGGCTCCATCCTCCTGACACTCACCCTTTACGTATTTATAAACATTAGTAAGGGCCCCCCTCAGTCTCCTCTTCTCCAAGCTATAAAAGTAATTCTCACTGGTTCTCTCATTCTACCATTATTATAATTATTTTATTACCCTTCTTTTTCCCCCAAAGCATATCTCTTCTTCTCTCAATTTAAGTGTTACAAATCTTTCTAAATCGTTGAATATGCAACAATAAGGTTGGGGGGGTGGACGGTGTTAATACTAATTTCATTATTTAAAAAAGGCACTGGAGATCTGGCTTTCTTCTAGGTCTTCTCAACATATTGTGATTTCATTGGTTTTGGTCTCAAAGCATTTGCTAGTACATATTAGAGCCTTAAAAATGCTGATGGAAGTCACAATTTGTCAGAATTTACTTCCCCATCAGCATTTCCTGACTGTTTAATTGCTTCCCCTTGTCACCTTCCCAGAACTGCAAATATTCTTGACTGCAGAAAAAGAATTTAAGAAATCCATTTCCCTAGTGCCCTTCTAGAGAGGGGTGGTGAGACCCACCACAGGGGAGCAGTGGAAGGTTCTTGCCTGGGAACCTTGGTGAAGCTGTGCCCTTGTGATATATTTGTGGAAGACTGGAGTCCTGGCTCACTTCTCCTCCACTACAAATGAACCGTCTCCTTCCCAGTTCTTTCCTTTCAGCCTCGAAAAACCCCTTTCCCACATCCATTTCCAGGAGTTCGGTTCACCTCTATTATCTCCTGTGATGTTCCAACTTCCACTTCATATTCTTTCCTTCATATTTTTTCTCCAGTCTAAGCCAAATCCTCTTTTATACTCATGCTTGCATTTTTTTTATTTATCTGTGGTCGTCTTATCCCTCTACTTTAATTTCATCTTTATTATCTTTATTTTGACTACAAGTTTGCTGTGCAGTATTATGGTGCCGTCTCTTAATGTCTATATCACATTCAGATTGTATTTCTAGACTGTTTTCCAACCACATTCAGTTCTTTGGGGATATAATCTGTTCCCTTTTCTTTTTTATGATGTGTCCTTGATACATTTGAAAGGAAAGAGGCCATATTATTGCTCACTTCTTCTTTCTCCCTTAAAGTGGCCAGCGATGGATCCTGAAACATTTTTCTTTTTTGTCCTCCCCCCCAAAAAGGTGACAGCCTTCTTCAGAATCTTATCTTTCTGTTTAGAAGACCACAGTCTTCATACTATAGATTTGTTGGCCAGGGTACAGAGAGCTTTCTGGGCTCAGTCTACAACGATTGCTGGATTTGTTTCCAGTTGCAGAAAGAAGATCTTGCCTGAAGTATTTAAAAGAGACTCCCTTCTTTACACCTCCTGTGAACTTCCTTTCTTCACTCTTAGATTACTTTTTCTTTTATGTTTTTTTTTTTTTTTTTCTCTACAAACTCCTTCTGGTTTTATTCTTGATCAAATCCTGATTTATTTTGCAGCTTTGCTCCTCACTGCAAGATTTTCCACCCCTCTTACTTTTTTTAGGCCAATGACCCTGCCTACTAAATCCTTCCACCAGATTTAACCACACAAATCCTGACCTCTATAGAGGATTTTTAGAGATCTGGGGTTTTTTTTTTGATATCTGGCTGGTGCTAACTCCTCAAAGTCTCTCTGGTAACTGAGCTTGTTTTTTGTCATTTTCTTTCCCCGGTCTCTACATTTTCTTTCTCTCTGCAGCAACCATCTCTGACAGTACAGGCACTGTGTGCTCTTCTGTGCAAAGATCTCCAAGTATTTTCTTTTAGTCAGGGGATGAGAAAGCAGAAGGAGAGATAGGATAGTTTTTCATATGGTCCCGTAAATAGAAGAAGACAGGAGCAATGATATTCGCAAATCATATAATCTCCTCCTTAAAGTTCCAGTTTGAGCAGCCATCTGCTCCCGTAACCCCTGGTGGTCCCCTAACAAACCATTTCTAACGCATTCGTGAGGTCAAAATTACTTCAGCTGAAGTTGGTGGCATGGTTTAGCTATCCAGGGAATGTAAAAATGCATAATTCAGGCATTTTGTTGTGGGACTGCACAAATGGCAGTTGCTGAAGCACATGCAGAGGCAGTGACAAGCTAAGTTTGAGTTCTGCATAGAACAATTTGTATCACATTCCTTTCTTGCTCACAGCTATTTCACGCCCCTAAACAGCTATAATTCCTCTGAAGTGAAGGAGCTCTTAAGTGGCAACTCCCTGTATGAAGGACACCCAACAGGGACGGGGTGTAGCTTTTTTACTCTCTGCATATCCTAGGCTGGCCGTGGCCTCTGCACAGCTTGAACCCATTCTGAAAAACTAGGCAGCAATCTGACTGCCTCCCCATGCCATATATGCACTATCAGTAGCAGTGTCTTTTTATTAAATGCAAAGAAGTGTTTATTGGCATACCTTGATGGGCATCTTCTGACTTGAGCTTTTAATTTTAAAGTAGTGCATCTGAAATGTCCCTCTGAAATGACTTTCACTGTCCCCATTGTGACTGAGACTGCTCCTAGTTTTGACAAGCATGACATCTCTGATTGAGAGAAGAAGAACTGATTCATTTACCTAGGGCAGGATATGGTCCAGCGATTGGACTACCGGCATGGGATGTGAGATATAAAACTTGTGATTTGCTGCTACAGCTCATTTGCATCAGGATAATACCTGGCAAGAGTATACTGCTTAACCGTCTGTGCCATACCACCACGGCACCTCAATCATCCTGCTAAATCGTGCCTGAGAGATGGTGAGTAGAGTAGGGATAGACCATAAAAGACCTGAAGGTTACAGAAAAGCAACAGAAAGAGGAAATCAGAGGTCAGGCTTTCTTGG
This sequence comes from Jacana jacana, assembly GCA_013400555.1. Classification (NCBI taxonomy): domain Eukaryota; kingdom Metazoa; phylum Chordata; class Aves; order Charadriiformes; family Jacanidae; genus Jacana; species Jacana jacana. The sequence goes on along the minus strand of VZTM01031149.1, from coordinate 6,759 downwards.
TGGAACTCTTTCACTTTGTACAAGTCAATAAAAATCCAGTAAGCCTAGAGACTGGCTTTTTCTTAAAAAAATTCAAAAGCTTTTGGCTTGAATGGAACTGGAAACACTCTGAAATCTCAGAAAATTAAACACAACTGGATGTTTTTTCCTGGTGATTTTTTTGTTTTTTCTTAAATAAGGAAATATGAATCTCTGGGCTGGCATTCAGATGGCTGGAGTCAATTCCTGCTTCCTCTGTAAATTCCTATTCTCCTGCATTCTTCCATTTGCAAAAATGAGTATATTTTCTTTATCCTACCAGACATCCAGTTCGCCTCTTTGCCTGCACATTTCTTTCTGTGCTTCTGTTATGGTATCCTCCTAAAGGGTTCTGAATTCAGACAAATCCTTTATCGTTTTTTAGAAGTATGTTGTGGCCTTAAGGAATTTTAGGTAGTATTGAGAAGAAATCTGTCATGCTCAGGCCATATTTCAAACTTTGCATTGGAACAGAAGCATTGCCCGAGACTGCAAATCCAGCAGATCTGCTGAGGAAGCCATATTTGGAAAGATCTCAATGGTGTCAATTATTTTGCATTTTAAAAACCAGGAAACGGATTGTTTAAAAAATAGCCACTTCTCAAAGCCATTCTGATTCACTGATCACAGATGAATCAGAGAAGCCAGGCAAACCATATTTCTGGAACAGTAAGTAATCCTGCTACAGCAGGATTTGATTCTAAACCCTGATTCAAGAAAACACTTAAGCCTGTGTTTAAGTCCCCATTTTGGGATAAAGAATATGATAACAAGCCCTCTCATGTGAAAATGTTCTTTGGAATCGAAGCAGCATGTATTAGCCTGATGCGGAAATGTGCTGAGAAGAGGATAAAATTGACCTTAAACTTGCGTATAATACAGCTTTATCTGATGTCATCTAATGATAGCTACTGATTGTGGTATAGCTGCAAGCTAGATCTGAGCTTGATTCCTCCCTAACTGGCAAATCTGGTATACTATCTGGGACCACTTCAAACAGCCATCCTGGCCCAGCTGCGGGTTCCCACCCCTACATTTACACTGGCTCCTGTAGTCACACAGCTGCAAGTGGAGTTGGCTCGGTTTGCTGCTCTGACAAATATCCATCCTTCACAGGAAGGGGGAAAAAAAGGACAAAGCAGAAAAAAGAGAAAGAAAGATAAAGTTTTGTTTCCCCTCAGATCAGAAAGCTGGACCGTTTCACCCTACGGCCACGCAACCGCTAGACTGAGAGGAAGGAAGAGTGTGGGAAGTTGCAGCTGCGGGGAATGGATGGGGACCGCTCATATTCTTAGCAGCCTGCAGTCACACTGTATTAGGTGTAATGTGAAACTGCTGCCTTGGTTGCTAAGTGAGATCTTTGCTAGCTTTCTTTGAACTAGCATGTTAGCCAAACTACTCAACAATACTAATGTACATCACACACGGGGGCTATTACAGGCCATCTCTGCTGTTCAGACTTCACTAAGCTGAGCAACTCATTTAGCCAAATGTTAACTGCTGCTTTCTCTGCTGCTGCCTTTTGCTCTACTGCCACGCTAGTTTTTGTGTTTAGTTCATACCACTTTAAGTAATCTTTTTTCTACCTTATGGAAAAATACTAGTGCTTCAGCTAACCCCTTGGGAATACATCTGAAAGAAATCTAGTTAAACTAGCAATGACCACATTACAGTCTTTTGAATTTTCACTAAACTGAATGGTGAATGGTCCCAAAAATGCTCCAGTTGGTAAGGTTTCCCTAGCACTATTACAGGAGTTGTAGGCATACATCAAAAGACATATACAGACAGATATCGGAATTAAGATGTAAGAGTGCGTTATAAATATAAATGTTAGACTGATGGGTTTTTAAGATCTATATTTTTCACAATCACTTGTGACATGCATGATCTCAGTGTAAATACTCTTTACAGACAAAGAATACCTCTATCATTTCCGATTTATTTGGTAATCTATTTCAAAGCCAACATTCATGTATTTTCTTTCCAGATGCTCTTTTGTTCTTGTGTGTTCTTCAAATCAAATTGGCAAGTGATTAGTCTTTAATAAAGGATATGACTTTGCAGATGCAAAAGGGAATTTAAAACATGCTGCAGTGCATCAGTATTTGTAACATTGAGACCATCATGAAAACAAAATGCAAGGTTATTTTGCCAACTTAATTTGATACTTAAGTCAGGTCTTCTGAAGCGTCCAACTGAATAAGCATTTCAACTCACTTTGCTAAGTTAATTATAGCAGGTAACATCAGTGACCACAGTGGTTCAGATTGCAAGATAGTTTCCATATTATGACACTACCTTAATGTGTTCACAGCTTCTGAAAACACTCACTCATTCTTGAAATGAAACTTCTTATTCTTAATTTCTGCCCGATGGTGGTCTATTTTTGTAGAGAAGAGCTATGAGGGAGTGCATTTGAAAAATGCATGGAAAAAAGAAGCTACGGTAAAACACATTAGTATTTGTGAGCTATTTCACTCATGCAGTTCTGAACAGAGCATTTCTTGAAACTCACAGAACCTACAACTTAATCCAAAGCCACGGGGAATAAATGGAAATACCCACAACTGCAGTGGGTTTTAGATCAGGTACAATGTGTTTAACAGAGAGTTATTCTCGTTTATTTTAAAAATAATACTTGGCTAATCAGAGACCTGCTAGCCTAAAAATCTGCTGTTGTGGAGATAATACAGAAAACTATCCTGGACCTGTTTTCTGCTAAACCTAGAGATATGGTGGCAAAAGACTTGTCTAGACACAGGGTATTGTTATTTACATTGGTCAATGTCAAGTCAGTCTATTTATACCAGAAAAAGTAAATGCACAAACATGCTTTTCCAAAGCCCTACACCATTTTAAATGAATAGTCATGTTGGTACAAGAATGACATGCTCAACTCAGGAGCATGGACCAGCTGAAAATCCTTATTGACAGTGAATTAACGTTTCTCTCATTGAGGTTACTGGGCACTTTTCTTCAACAGGAGTAGGGCAAGACTAATAACTAGTGCTTCAGAAAAAGTCTTTTCCTTAGCCTGTATTTGAATGAGAAAGATAACATTTATTAGCTGAATTAAGCTTTCTAATTCTCTGGAAAACAGAAAGTACCAGACCAGAGAGTTCTTCAAGCTGAAGAACTTTTGGATAAGTCATTATCCAAACTTCCAACATTAAGGAGAAAACCAAAAATGAGCACTTCTCCCTCCCCACCCCATGTGGCTAGTCTATTATTAAATCTTCTATCTAAATGAAATTTGCATAGTTACAGCCACAGTCTCAGGAAATGCTAATGTCAGTGACAGGAACATCACTTAAGGTGGCCATCCTTAAGACAGATCATAGTATCCAATGGGGAGAACATGAGCTTGTAGGAGACAAGATCCAGCACCACGGAATTTTCTCTGCAACTGTAGGTCAGTAGTTTCAGAAGGATTCTTCTCAACTGATTTAAACACTTGGAGAATTCCGGTATCTAGTATACAAAAGTCATCTAAGTGCTTCTTTAAAGGGAAGAGAGACCAGCACCTCCACAAAGTTTATTCCTGCCTGTCACAGGATGAATGCCAAATGTATTGAAGCATACCAACCCATACAGACAGCCGATTTTCAGATGCAAGAGGAACTCTCTTTCTTCCCCTCCCAAAGACATCCCATTTTCTTAGTTTTTCAGCTGTAAGATTATCCCTGACTACAAGGATAATAGCATCTCCCTACTACGTAGGATTGATTTAAAGATTAATACATGTAAAGATGGAAACAAGAAATAGGAAATTACCTAGAGAGGACAGATAAACTCCAGGGCAGTATTCTGACAGAGAAGGTCTCTGCTTATGTCATTATATAGCTCCATTTAAGTGAGCAGGAATAACTGCTTATGCAGTCAAGTGTAAGTATCGGGCTGCAGGATTAGGTCATGTCACCAGCTATTTTCTCTCTCTGTCTTTAGGGTTAAATGTCTTGCTCGCTACTGCTGTTTATCTATTCCCTTAGACATATGGCTACTGTGTCATGAATTTTGTATATGTTCTTATTAGGGCAAACACTACTTTTTGCATGTACCAACTAAATTATTTCAGCCTGAATGTTGTATTAACATAGATCTTTCCATTTAATGCCATTATACATCAAATCCACGCAGTTCAAATTAAAGTCTTAAAATGCATATTCGGTAGTTGGCAAATAAACCTTCTGAAACATGTAGAGACCATATTTTTAATGTAAATCATGTGATTTTATTGAGAAGCTGATGTTCAAGACCCCACACTTTGTTCAATATTCTTTTTCCTGAAAATATTTGGCTTGACTCTTCAATATTTAGGAAGCAGGCACAGATATTTTGAAAAGTTTCCATGTAAATTATGGTGAAGAACATCATCTTGGGACATAAATGCTGTACTACCAAGCCTTCAGAGCAGTATTATATAAAACTATTCTTCAATATACTTTCAAATATGATGATACTTTCAAACGTCCAAGAAATGTTTTGTGCCTTGGAAAGTATCCCTGATATTTTTTGTCATATTTCACGTAAGTTGACACATGCCCCTGTTTAAAACACTGCAGGACTGTGACTGAATGTGATCAAAAAGAAATATTTGACATATAGTAAAATAATCCAGGATACTCCAGTGTCTCCATTTTTACTTCAGCTTTACAGAGTGCAATTGTATTCAAGAGCCCAAGCCAAAATTTCAAACTAGAGGTCTTTAAGTTAGTGGTTTAGCTTCAATTAGCAGCTAAGTAGAAAAGGCCAGATTTTCAGACATGAAATCAATACGAACTCCAGATACTTAATATCATAGCTCTGTAAATCAGTCCTGTGTGTTTAGATGGCTGGAGACAATGACTAATTTTCAGAAGACCTAAATGGTCTCAATTAGAAATAAATACAGTTACCAGCTCTGCAAAGCAGACCCTGATGTTATAAAGTATTGATCTATTCCTTTATATTTGCCATCTTTTAAGTTTTTATTTAGGATAAAAAGAAAGAAAAAAAGAATTCTTTCTTCAGCAGAACAGATCAGCCAGTGTGCACAGGGCACTGCTAACCAAAGCCGAATCATGCCCTTTTAAATATTGATACAAAGCAGAAGTACCTTTGCTGTAGTTAATGAAATTCCATCAGTTTTCAGAAGAAAATCCTCCAATTTCATAGGTTATATATTTTATCTAATTTCCAATTCACATGTAAATATGCAATTCTAGAAACAGGATTGCTGCAACTCCTCTGAAACTCAAGGCTGCAGCTGCAATGAGAAGTTTGCGGCTTCTGCTGCAACATCTCTATAAATAATTTTCCTAATAAAGGGGCGAAGGTGGTTCTGCAGGTACGGAGTTCTTTCATGTTGTTACCAAGAAGTTCATGTATGAAACAAGGCCAAAGAAATCTCACTCCCTATTAAAAAGAATATTAATAGGAAAGGAAGATGCACTTAATTAATCATTGAATTTAGAAGAGCACAACACTTCATTGATTCTGAGTAGGAGGCACATTCAGCAATTTTTATTTTTTTTTAAAAAAAACACACTCTTTTCATGCAACAGACTAGACTTTGTCCAATTGTACTGGAAAGCAGAAATGCAATGCCTTCTGTCGATAACTGAGCACCACTATGTTTGGGACACCAAAAATCTGCTTCTTACAGAAAAAGTTTCCATGGAAACACTGATGAACAATTGACAATCAATTATTTTTACTCCTAACGTGTCTAAGCACCACAAAGATAATTGTACCTCTCTTTTTCAGTAAATTGTTTCCTTACCATTTGAAATAAAATGTGGCAGTTCTAATTTATCAAATGGATTTTCTCTGCAAGTGTTAAAAATGGATAAAGAAAGTTCTTAAAGATATTAGAAATACTGATTTGGCATGAAGATCTGGGATATCTTTCAGTTCTGCACAACACCAGACTACTGTCAGAATTATATAAGTAAGTAACTGTAAACCAGCAAAAAAATTTGAAAATACATATTCAGAAACAAGAGCATTTCTCATCCTTCAAACATTTCTGAAGGATCTTTACTTCAACACACAAGCTATTTTTAGTGAAACTAATTGCTTACCCCAACATTAAAAGTTTACATTTCTAATGTGAGGAACAGATCCTGTACCTTCTTCTCACTCCCTTGTATTTTTCAGTAAGCGTTCTATCGGTGTACAGAGCAGAAT
>VZTM01031148.1:131629-158486 GCA_013400555.1 Jacana jacana | reverse complement strand
ATTCTATGATTCTATGATCTGGACTACAGCCCTTCATCCCTGTAGAAAGCTGTGGGCCTTTGCCATGGGCCACACAGTGGAGAGGAGCTTTGGTATGAATACAGCCCCAGCCCATCAGCCATGAAGGCTGTTGTGCAATGCTGCCCACGCAGGGCAGAAATCCCATCCTGTTCTTTCCACACAATCAGCTCACAGCCGCTGCTGAAATCCCACATGTGGCTGCATATCTCAGCCTAAAAAGCAGGCAGCTTGACTGCTCCCCCAGCCCCTTCTCCCCTTGGAGCACAGGCGGGCTTGAAGCATCCCGCAGAAGAGGGTTCCCTGGGGCGGCTCTGCTCAAAGCTGACAACCTCTCCAAGTCTGTGGGCATGTCCTCATGCCTCGCAATTTCATCATACAAACTGTATGTGTTATTACCAAACAGAGTAAGTGGAAAGGAAGGAATAGCAGAGTTTTCACAGTGATCTTAAATATCTCACTTGAAGCCCATTCATTTGCAGGCTCAATAATCTCACGTATAAACTTTGTGTATCTCCTGACCTCAGTTTTCTTTACTGGGACCTATTCACTTTCAGCCTGAGGGCTGTCAGAGGAAGGCAAGAAGGCTTCTAAACAACATAATCTGTAAATGAATACAACAATCAGAAAATGGATTATTTGGCTTGGTGGGGTGACATGGAAATTCAGGAACAGCTGACTCTGTGCTGCTCCTGCGGGAGCTCAAGGAGGCCACTGACGCTTAGAAACCCTTGTCTTGAGAGACCCCAGGACACAGAAGCAAATGAAAGCACAGAGAAGGGGGGAGGGAGCTCTTACAAAAGTAATCACATAAAACCAAGGCTTTCTAACCCACCTGCTGCGGGAGAATTAACTGGTATTAGTTCTGGCAAGTATACGTCTTTTCTTGACTTGTAAGATTAAGAGCTTCCCTGGAAAACCATCTGTGGGGGCATGAATATTGTCAATATGTGACTGGGGGACCCAAGCTTTTCTAAGTGCTTTTGCAGGCGGAGGAAATGTGCAGCATGAGAATGAGCAGCCTGCAGTAACAGGACTAAGTAAAAGAGAGTTCCATTATGCCTAATCAGACCCAAGCATGAAAAGCATTTACTCAACGTCACCCTCACTAGATTAAAGCTCTGTTGTCCCCCACACTGGAGACTGTGGTAGCACCAGACAGAGACTCAGACCTCCATGAGTAGAGAGAGACATTCACAGCTTTTCCTACATGGAACCGTGAGCCTGAGCTACAGTCAAACTGTGTGCGTCCTCTCATCCTCCATCCCTTTGGGGGTATCTTCGGCCAAGGACATGCCTGTGCCTGTTAATTGTACAGGGAGTTTTAAAGATGAGGCGAGGGACCTGCAGACCTAATTTTCAAGACAAGAACAAGCTTGGGGACGGGAAAGGAGAGCAGGGCTGCAAGGAGCTGGCAGGGGTGGCCAGAGGACACCTCCAATGCCAACAGGCTCCAGCTCCCTGCCCCATGCAAACCATCCAGCCTGGTGTGTGTGTGAGGGACCCCAGGAAATAACCGTGTCAATCCTCTTTGCAGAGATGCTGTATTATTTTTTCCTAACCACTTCTCTCACTGGAGGAGAGGAATTGTTTCTCCTTCAGGACAGTCGGTGAGGCGGCACAGGGCAAATGGCGTGAGCAGGGACTGGGCACCTGTCACACCAGTGCCTCCCGGTGTGAGTTAAAGCACAGTAACCACCACCCACACCTCCGGCAGAAGCAGCCAGGAGACCCACACCAGTGAAGGCAGCCCACAGAACTCAGCTAAAATCAGGCCAGGAACTGGGTTAACGCTGCAGCCTGCTCTGTAGCAAAGTGGAGAGTGATGGGGTTGGCAGCAGACCCCCACCCCGAAACTGCAGGACACCTCCCTGCTCTTCCTTGAGACTCTTTAGGAATGAGTTATGAAACAAACTGCAAATACCAGAAGGAACTACAGCCTGCTCTGGCAACAGGGCCCAATTTTTCAGGGTTTGAGAAAACCCTGAAAAGTTTTTGCACTTAAAGTATGAGACATGACAGTCCCAACCAGACATGTGCTGGTGGCCACACGTACACCTTATGTGCCCAAGCCCTGCACCACCGTGCATGGAGGAGGCACAAACACATCCAGCTGGATGACATGAGACTGTTTGCATTCATTTGCTGTTATATCTTGTCCTCAGAACTGCAATTCATCTAACCTATTTTTAGACACGCTCAGTGTAGATGGCTGCATCTACACCAGTTAACTACTTCTACAGCCATGGGGCTGTGTGGCCACAGCTCCTCTTGCACTGAGCAGGCAGGTCACATATGCTGTGCTCTGCAGGAGCCTGTCTCCCCACAATGGGCTCAGATCTAGTTGCTTGCCACAAATCCCACCCCAGATATCATTAAGCGCTTTCAAAATCTTATCTGAGCTCTACTCACTTATAGAATCATAAAATGGTTAACAGTTGGAGGGAACCCTAAAGATCACCTAGTTCCAACCCCCCTGCCATGTGCAGGGACACCTCCCACCAGACCACATTGCTCAAAGCCCCATCCAGCCTGGCCTTGAACACCTCCAGGGATGGGGCAGCCACAGCTTCTCTGGGCAACCTGTGCCAGTGTCTCACCACCCTCACAGGAAAGAATTTCTTCCTGAGATCTAATCTAAATCTCCTCTCTTGCTGTTTAAAACCATCGCCTTTCATCCTACGACTTCCATCCCTGATCAAAAGTCCCTACTCATCTCTCCTGTAGCCCCTTTTAGGGACTGGAAGGGGCTATAAGATCTCCCCAGAGCCTTCTCTGTCCCGTGCCTTTCCATCTCCAGCATTGCATGATGCTTTTCCCCCACTACCCGCAACTTTTCACATGATTTTTTTTTCCCTTTGGTTTCCTCCTTTTCCATCCCCTAATCAGCTTTCACATTTGGTTTCTCCTTGACTTCCCATTTTCCCTGCACCCCACGCCACCCCATCCCCGTCTCTCCTCCCGTTCTGCTGTCACCCACCAGCCAATGCAGCAGTGGTTCCTTTCAATTCCATCCCACCCACCTCTGCCCTATCCTGCCACCCCACTGCGTGGCACCCACTCACTTCCCCTCACCCCCGTGCCTGTTTCTGCTGTGCCCCCACACCTGCATGGGGCCGTCCCCACACTTGCACGGGGCTGTCCCCACACCTGCGCCGGGTCAGTCCACGCGTCCCCCATCCCTCCTGTGCACCATCCCAGCCCCCCGTGACCCCACAGGCTCACCCCCCGCAGCCACACGCCGCCATCCCGGCTCTGCCTGGCCTCCTCCAGGCGCTGCTTTGCTCTGCACAGAAAAGGAGGGGGGAGAAGCCGCAAGGATGCCTGTGATTTCCACGCGGCTAAAGCAGATTCCCAGATGGCTTCGCAGCTTCCCTTGTATTCTCTTTAGTCTTCCTGGCCTCGGCAGTCATTTCCCTTTTCCACCTGCCTTTCCCCTTTGCTCCCTTCCTGTCCACCTTATCTCTCTCTCCTGGCCCTTGCTCTCCCACGCCGCGCCGCTCCCTCCCCACAGCCACCCCATCCCACTGGCCACAGGGCAACCCTGCAGCCCCTTGCCCTCCCGGCACTTACGGCATCGCCCCAGCTTTACAGCTTGAACCAGCCTTTGCCCGGCTGCAATGCTGAGTGTCGCAAGCGGAGGACGGCTGCAAAGACAATCAGCAAGAAGCTGGGGAGCCTCTGCCACTAAACTTGACAAAATCCTGGAGAAAATAACAGGCAGAAAGGAGTCGTGCTCTAGTTCCAGCTGGAGCATGTGATGAGATCGAAAACCCTTTGTATGCCTCTGTGAGAACAACTTAATGGGGAAAAAAGGAAATGGTGACATGATGAGACAGCAAAGAGGCAAAATGTGGGAGGAAAGAGAAAAAGGGAAAAAAAAGAAAACAAGAAAAAACCAGGTAGATTCTTAGAGGCATTTCACATTATTTTTAAAAGTTGCATTTCCTTTGAATTATCTGTGTTGGAGATATTTTAAACCCAGCTCCACTTCCCTTGAAAGATCAATTTGGCAGGCATTCAGCTCTCAGATGAGCTTGCAAAACATGAAAGAAGTTGCAATTGCCACTAAAAGGTAGGACCATCATCAGTTCCAGGATTGAGAACTGCGCATCTTCCTCCTCTATAGCAAAATGGTGTCTCTTACCCTCTCCTCAGCTACCCTGACCTCCCCGTGCCCAACTCACACTAAAAGCAAGTATATTTTTCTTCTAAATGGCATGGTAGGCATTGAAAAATTACACAGGATCCTGGTCATTTCGAGAGATGAACTCATCTGGAATCTGATCCAAGGACACCGAGAGGAAGATTTCTGCTTCACCCCTGGGTGCACATTGTGTACATCGTCAAAAAGTGCTCCGTTTGCTTACAGACAGAGCAGTGGCAGACACAAGTCCCCTTGGCGTGAACAGCTGCCCTCATCTAGGAAGAGAAACTGCAGCAATTTCAAAATTGTTGGCTGCACTTTCACAAAGAGTACTCAAACCATTTTTTTTTCCATTGATCTGACGACTCTGGTTACTCAAACAGCTCGTCAGCTTACTTCCTGTTCTGCTGGAGAGCTCAGCAGCCCTGCTGAGACACAGAGAGGAAAAAAATAACACCACCACAATTCAAACTTTTATTTTGAGGTCATCAGAAATAGTTCGGTTGGATGGCTCCTATTTTTGTGCCAAAAATGTATTTATAAGGTTACTCCCATCAGAGGGCACGGCCATCTGATCTGTCCCGCTCCCTGAGATGCCGGTTCAGCGCAGTTGGTGAGCTGAGCCCGTGCACCCTCTGTCAACACGGTCCCCATCTCTGAGCACCAGAAACCTGCTGTGGGTAGAGAGGGGAAATTCAGTCTTTGTGCCATTTTGCTGCTGCTCTGCCCGTGCCGGCCTTCCCAAAGGATCCCTGAGAGAGCCAGCTCGGGGAGGGGGTGGATTTTGCAATGCGGGCTGTTCTCCATGGTCTAGCCATTAATACAAACAATGCGCTAACCCAGCCCATCTGCGCTTCATGTTATTCTTACTCGGGATCAGCTTTATCCCTCGCGTAAGCCCACCAGACTCAACAGAGTTACAAGAGAGCTGATTTGGCCTGATCTCCCTCCAGTCTTGCCACTGAAAAGACGCCACGTTCTAGAGCATCGATTCTTCTCCACAAGAATGAAAGGGAAGCACAGCCTGTGGAGGCAGCAAGCTCTGTTTCCTGGCCTGGGTTCCTGCAGTAGCAAAAGAAGACAGCAAGGGACCAGCAGACAGCAGCAAATAAAGACTTTCCAGTGAGATCAGCTGGAACCACCGCTGTGAAACCAGCCACTGAACCTACACCTGGAGTCTCCCTGGCTTTTCCAAAAACCACAGGATATTTCCCAGATTAGTGGTAAAATCTGTGGCTTTTCATTACCCAATACAAAAATTCATATGTCTTAGGGTTTTAAAGGGATTAGCAGGTATTTTCTGAAGTATTTTATCTTTGGAGAATTTATTCCTCAAAATTCTAACACTCGCTGCGCTGCTTTAGAGACGTTAAGAGCCATCACATTGTTAGTGTTTCCTGGGCCAAAGCTTGTTTCTCAAATCCCCGCTCCGTTCAATAAACACTGACACCAAGTAATAACATTCAGTATGTGTGTTGCAAACGTGTGTTACATTACAGCTGGCCATGCTGTCTAAACGGACTCGCAATTCAATTCCCAAGCAAGTAACCTAATTGCATAGGATATGGAAAATGTTACTGTTACGCAAGCCTCTGTTTTCTGACAATAGCCAGTAAAGCTGCTTTCCTCCCTTCATTTTGTACCCTGGAAATATTCTAATTCTGTTTGTTACGCCAACAGGAGTTTTAGCTAGTTTTCTCAAAGGCAGCTGCTCTCCAGAAAACCATCTGCATGTCACATAGGATCTTCAAAACTGCCCTCCTGGTGCCATTTCACTGAAATCTCACTGAAATTAACCCTGCAGATGGAGCACCTGAGAAAAGAACTAGTGCGGCTCACAGATATACCCAGTGCCTCTGCTTTGGGGATTATTCCCTTTAAACATCTAATTGCTCTAAGGAAGGGCTAAAAGGAAGAGAATAGCCTCGCCTTCTTCCCCTGGGGGAAGAAAAGACCCTTATCAGCTGGAAAGGATCTTAATTCAATAAGCAAACTGGAGAAGGTGTCAGCCCAGTAAACCGAGATCCAAACACCCTTGGAGCTGCTAGAGAACACTTGGTGTCACTTCATACAGCACCTCTGCACCACACAATGACAACTGAACGGTTGACAACAACCTCCCTTGGTATTTTCCAAGGACTGCCAGAGCCTAAAAGATTCCTTGTCAAAAGACATGTACAACCTTCCATGGATCACTGTCCGAATGCAATTGTTTAGTTGGAAAGCCAAGATTTTTGCTAAAATCTAACAATCTGCATTGTGCTGGCCAGATGGTTGTGCTGTTTTCCCATTTCCTGGCAGCTGCTTATTCTCTGAATCACCTTTATCTGTAGAAAAAGGGATTAATTTTCAAATTGTGTTTTATATCAAAAAGCGACAGGGAGGTGGCGTGTGCCTCCACGTGCAGTTTGCACCGTCCTCGTTCCCCTGTGACCGCTTGTATCTCTGTAGCCCCTACCTCCAGATTTTGCCTGGGAGATGAATTTGGATTTGGGAAGAGATACGAGATGCCAGCTATCCTGGGTCTCACAACACACGTATGGATGTGAAGACAGATTTCACATTTATGGTCTTTTTGTTTCAGCTGGGGCAGGGAGGGAGAGCTGGCTGTCTTTGTTCATTACTGAGAAGCCAAACCAGCTTATACGCTCTGCCCTCCTGGCCTTTCTTTCCATTCAGCCCATTTCTCAACCGAGAGGAGCAGTTATTTCAATAATCCCTTTGCCTTGCTCTTGCCATTTTAGCCTCAGCCCTGCCATGTTCTCACAGTCCCCAGCTCTTGCAGTCAGGTGGCTGATACTCAGAGCTTTCATTTTAAAAAGAAAGCATTGTTTCAAGCCTTCTGGCCTGCAGAGAAGATTGAAAAATTGTCCCAAGTGCAAGTTAAAGGCATGGAAACTAGGAAAACAATTGAACAACCCAGCACTTCAAAAAAACCCAAAGCCAAAACGTGGTAGTTTTTAAGTCAATCCTTATTGTTTTGGGGAGAGCTTGGGCCAGTGGTGTTTTAGCAGTAAATGCAGTCAAGAGAGCTGCAGAGCTGGTACCTGCATGCTGGTCTTGATTCCTCGCCCCGCTGCAGGCACTAATCATCCCCCAGTGTTGGGGGACCCAGAGCCACCACTGTTCCAGAGCCATCCCAGCTGCCAGCACCGCCAGGGCTAGCAAGGAGCACAGCCCGCTCCTCTGCCTGGCCACTGCCATCCCCTGGCCTCTACATGCCTCAATGACAAAGACATCCATATCCTATGATAAAAACGTCCATGTCCTGTTCACAGCATAAGATTCACCCTCCAGTAACGCTAAAGTCACAGAAGGCCAGAAAAATGCTTACAAACATTCCTATTGCAGGTAAACCCCAGGATCTTCCCACAAATGGAAAACATCTTTCCTATGGCCCCTGCCCCAGAGGGGCTGCTGCTACAAAGTTTGCTGCCCCCTACTGCAGCGTCTTTCTTCTTCCTCTTTTGTGCCCAAACCCTTCTCAAGGTGCAGAGGGAAGGGGCTTAGAAGACAATCAAGGTAAAACTCAGCAAAGGAGGCTCCGCTCCAGATGCCAAGGGATGGCCAGTTCTGTTTAACATCTTTATCAATCACAATCACCTGGGCGAGGGGATGGAGCACGAGTAAGTTTGCATGTAAGACCAACTTGGGTGGGAGTCAATGCCAAGTTGGGTATTGATCTGCTTGAGGGTAGGAAGGCTCTACAGAGGGATCTGGACAGGCTGGATTGTTTGCCAAAGATATGAGGTTCAACAAGGCCAAATGCTGGGTCCTGCAGTTGGGTCACAGCAACCCCATGCACTCTACAGGCAGGGAGAAGAGTGGCTGGAGCTGCTTGGCAGAAAAGGACCTGGAGGTGTTGGTCGACAGGAGCTGAATATGAGCCAGCAGTGTGCCCAGGTGGCCAAGAAGGCCAATAGCATCCTGGTCTCTATCAGGGACAGTGTGGCCAGCAGGACAAGGGCAGTGATCGTCCCTCTGNGTGTCACTTCATACAGCACCTCTGCACCACACAATGACAACTGAACGGTTGACAACAACCTCCCTTGGTATTTTCCAAGGACTGCCAGAGCCTAAAAGATTCCTTGTCAAAAGACATGTACAACCTTCCATGGATCACTGTCCGAATGCAATTGTTTAGTTGGAAAGCCAAGATTTTTGCTAAAATCTAACAATCTGCATTGTGCTGGCCAGATGGTTGTGCTGTTTTCCCATTTCCTGGCAGCTGCTTATTCTCTGAATCACCTTTATCTGTAGAAAAAGGGATTAATTTTCAAATTGTGTTTTATATCAAAAAGCGACAGGGAGGTGGCGTGTGCCTCCACGTGCAGTTTGCACCGTCCTCGTTCCCCTGTGACCGCTTGTATCTCTGTAGCCCCTACCTCCAGATTTTGCCTGGGAGATGAATTTGGATTTGGGAAGAGATACGAGATGCCAGCTATCCTGGGTCTCACAACACACGTATGGATGTGAAGACAGATTTCACATTTATGGTCTTTTTGTTTCAGCTGGGGCAGGGAGGGAGAGCTGGCTGTCTTTGTTCATTACTGAGAAGCCAAACCAGCTTATACGCTCTGCCCTCCTGGCCTTTCTTTCCATTCAGCCCATTTCTCAACCGAGAGGAGCAGTTATTTCAATAATCCCTTTGCCTTGCTCTTGCCATTCTAGCCTCAGCCCTGCCATGTTCTCACAGTCCCCAGCTCTTGCAGTCAGGTGGCTGATACTCAGAGCTTTCATTTTAAAAAGAAAGCATTGTTTCAAGCCTTCTGGCCTGCAGAGAAGATTGAAAAATTGTCCCAAGTGCAAGTTAAAGGCATGGAAACTAGGAAAACAATTGAACAACCCAGCACTTCAAAAAAACCCAAAGCCAAAACGTGGTAGTTTTTAAGTCAATCCTTATTGTTTTGGGGAGAGCTTGGGCCAGTGGTGTTTTAGCAGTAAATGCAGTCAAGAGAGCTGCAGAGCTGGTACCTGCATGCTGGTCTTGATTCCTCGCCCCGCTGCAGGCACTAATCATCCCCCAGTGTTGGGGGACCCAGAGCCACCACTGTTCCAGAGCCATCCCAGCTGCCAGCACCGCCAGGGCTAGCAAGGAGCACAGCCCGCTCCTCTGCCTGGCCACTGCCATCCCCTGGCCTCTACATGCCTCAATGACAAAGACATCCATATCCTATGATAAAAACGTCCATGTCCTGTTCACAGCATAAGATTCACCCTCCAGTAACGCTAAAGTCACAGAAGGCCAGAAAAATGCTTACAAACATTCCTATTGCAGGTAAACCCCAGGATCTTCCCACAAATGGAAAACATCTTTCCTATGGCCCCTGCCCCAGAGGGGCTGCTGCTACAAAGTTTGCTGCCCCCTACTGCAGCGTCTTTCTTCTTCCTCTTTTGTGCCCAAACCCTTCTCAAGGTGCAGAGGGAAGGGGCTTAGAAGACAATCAAGGTAAAACTCAGCAAAGGAGGCTCCGCTCCAGATGCCAAGGGATGGCCAGTTCTGTTTAACATCTTTATCAATCACAATCACCTGGGCGAGGGGATGGAGCACGAGTAAGTTTGCATGTAAGACCAACTTGGGTGGGAGTCAATGCCAAGTTGGGTATTGATCTGCTTGAGGGTAGGAAGGCTCTACAGAGGGATCTGGACAGGCTGGATTGTTTGCCAAAGATATGAGGTTCAACAAGGCCAAATGCTGGGTCCTGCAGTTGGGTCACAGCAACCCCATGCACTCTACAGGCAGGGAGAAGAGTGGCTGGAGCTGCTTGGCAGAAAAGGACCTGGAGGTGTTGGTCGACAGGAGCTGAATATGAGCCAGCAGTGTGCCCAGGTGGCCAAGAAGGCCAATAGCATCCTGGTCTCTATCAGGGACAGTGTGGCCAGCAGGACAAGGGCAGTGATCGTCCCTCTGTACTTAGCACTGAGGCTGTACCTCAAGTGCTGTGTTCAGTTTTGGACCCCTTGCTACAAAAAGGAGGTGCTGGAGCATGTCCAGAGAAGGGAAATGGAGCTGGTAAGGGAAAGGTCTGGAGAACAAGTCTCATGAGGAATGGCTGAGGGAGCTGGGTTTGTTTAGCCTGGAGATAAGGAGGCTGAGGGAAGACCTTATCACTCTCTACAGTTACCTGAGAGGAGGCTGTAGCGAGGTGGAGATTCATCTCTTCTCTCAAGTAACAAGTGATAGGACAAGAGGAAATGGCCTCAAGCTGTACCAGGGGAGATTTAGGAGGGGTATTAAAAAAAATTCTTCACAGAAAGGGTTATCGAACATTGGAACAGACTACGCAGGGAAGTGGTGGAGTCGCCATCCCTGGAGCTATTTAAAAGATAGATGGCTAGACATGGTGCTGAGAGACATGGTTAGTGGTGAACCTAGCAGTGTTAAGTTGATGGGCTCCTTCCTCTCTGTCCAGGGAAACTCTGTGGCACGTTTTGGCTACAGCTAAGTAATTACTAGCTGTTTGCTCATTTCCCTTTAATGAACCGGGTGAATGAACCCAGTGTGAGTGCCGGGGGAGTGAAAGTCTGCCATTCAACTGTCTGCAAACTCTGGCTTCTCTGAAGATTTCTAGATCAGATTTCAGGGCCCCAGGAGTTTGGGTTATTTTTCTAAATGAGGTTTGACACTGCACCTTCCGGAGAAGCTGCCAGTTATCTACAAAACCTACAGCTCTTATTCATTTGATACCACAGGTTTCAGTTTGAATCACAGCAAAGTGTGGTTGACCTCAGATTAAAGTACTTGCTCCATGGCATTAGCCTTAAAGGTTGGGCAGCACGGGAGCTGGACGGAGCATGGGGGTTTTTTACATCACAGCTCAACACCCCCCCAAAGAGGGGGGAGAGAAGATGTGTAGGTCAGTCTGAACACAGCTGAAACCGTGGGGCTATGGAAGGAAAACTCTGAAATGTCTCATCTGGAGCCAGAGTCAGAGTAGGTGTTTCATTTCAGGTTATATAAGTTCTAAAAACGCTTTTCTCTTTTCTCCTTTCAGTGTGTTTTAGCAGCGAGGTCCACTTTTAAGTGGAAAATGCCACTTTGAATAAAATCTACATTTCAAATGCTTGCAAAACATAAACAAACCATTCCCAAAATGAAACGGTTCATTCTGAAAGTGTCAGAATGACACACATCGCTATTTTTAACATCCCTCCCTCTTCCCCACCTCTGTATTTTTTTTTTCTAGGCCAGAACTATTCAGAAAATGTGTTTGAATTTGTGAATCATTTTGACTCCCCCTCCCCCTTGACATTTGCCGGAAAATTTGCTCTCTGCCAAAAAACTGTTCCTCCAGCTCCAGCCAGCTCCTACAATCTTCTGTCCTGCCAGGGTTTGTCTGGATGGGGCTGGGGGATCTGACTGCCTTGGGGACATGTCACAGATGGTCCAGAGGAAGAGTGGGTCACGAGGGCAAACCCTAGCATCTCCCTGGGCAGCGACAGGCTTTGAGGCTTGGGGCAGCCCAACTTTCCACTGTGGCTGCCCTGAAAAAGCCCTGAGCCACCCTCTCCTGAGACCGAATGGGGAGTAAAGCTCCAGCAGAAGCCACCACCCAGAGGGAATTCCTCATCCAGCTGCAGCTTCTGGATATCACAGGAGTGATGCAAGTTACGATTCTCTTGGAAAAATCTTGCATTTGACCCTGAAGAGGTAAGGGGATGTACCAGGGGGGCTTGGAGCTGCCACCCATCAAGCTTAGGGAAAATTCTGCTTCGGCTTTGATGGAAACATGATGGCTCCGAGGCTTGCAATGCAATACAGAGGATTGATTCTTTGCAGCCTGGCAATTCATAGAATAATTTTTGCCTTCGCAACTCAAGTGTAAATATTACTGCTCTCGTTTTTGAGTGTTTTGCTCCTACCCTGAAACTTTTAGAGTGGAAAACTTGGATCTCTTTCTCTCAGTCCTCATATTCAACCTATCTGTAAGTCTTGCAGCTTTTTTGCAGGATAACATCCTTAACAGCGTCTCTCCAACCTAACTACATGAGTAAAATTCACCTCCAGAGCTCACAACTTCATACGCCAATGTCACATCTGAATAGCCTTTCCTCTGCAGGCTTGCTCTGCAAGGATACACCAAGCCCGTTGCTGAAAGATGACTTTTTGAATCCATCATTTGACCCCACTGCAGCTCTCTCAGCCTCCCCACCTTGACTGCTTTTCCTGAGGTGTAAGTCTAAGCTATTTGGCTTTTCTTTCAAGGCTGTGATTTATTCTATTCCCATCACTTCTTATTTCAGTGCTGAAAGGTCAACTCCTGCGTATGCTCAAGCATGAGATCAGCCTATATTAAACAGGCTTCTCCAAGCTTTCTCCCTTCTGGGAAGGGTTCCCATTCACCAGAACAAACCTGGGTTCTGGAACTGCCTTTAAGCTGCGCAGAAGCTCCAAAAACAAATATCAGTGCTGCTCAGGCTGTACAATACAGGATCAGACAAAACCAGACAAGGTGGCATCATGCTACCTCCACATTTCTCTCTCATCACCAGCCCAGCTCCTGGTTAATGTTACAGTCACTTCTGACCACCTGGACTCCCATTCTGCCCACCTTGGCTCAAAAAAGCCATTCCAGCAACAAAGGGTAACATAAGAAAACAGAGATCTGAGGAGAGAGGCCAAGTCTTTACTCCTTGAGATGAGACATAGATGAGGAGCTGAGCTGTATCATTGGCACCAGACCATTTCTTTTAACCTGCTGTGAGAGGCAGCTCCCATGACATTTTCCTCCTCCAAGACAGCGTCTTGTTCAGTTCAGAGCTGCTTCTACAAAAGTTCATCTTGAATGTATGAGCTTTACACAGCCTTTTTTTTTCAGTGGTGGTACCTTTTTCTCAGACTGTGACATGCACTGTTTGTGTGTGAAGGTGACAACATGACATCCAACAAGGCAATTCTGTTGACTTTGCAAAAGAAAATCAAGGTTAGTTCCCACTCTGCTAAAAGCACGAAAGAGAAATGCAGGATTTGTCAAGCAGAGAGAGATAAACTGGATTGGGAACATTTTATATACAATTTCCTAGAAGAATGTTATAACAATGGAGCTGGGAGAGCACATTTGTCAGGGTTTTTTCAAACAATGGCTTTCACAGATTCTTTTAAAATACAACAGCAATTCAGATGGCTAGAGGTAAGACACAGTTCCAAAATCCCTTTTCTTTCTGGATGCTCTGATCTCCACCCCAGTAAGACATTCCTACCATGAAACCCCAGGGTGAAGAACTGTCAGCTTCATGTAATAAGGGAGATAATAATTAACATGCTTTTTCTGAAGCTGCATTTCCAAATGCCTCCTACTTCTGTGACCACATGTCTTGCTTTCAAGGTGTATCTATCTATTCACAGCAGCCTGAGACTGCCTGAAGCAGCAGGAATGGTCACCACCTTTACCATGGTCACTTTGGGTGTGTGCTGAGGACAGCACAGGGTACGAGGTGATGCTGAACTGCCTTCAATGGAGCTAAACTGATGCTGTGCAAGAATGGATAAACAACAACAACAACAAAGAAATTATAAAAAAGGAATCGGGCTCCATTTCAGAGTTCAAAGAATTTATAATCTCTAATTATATTTCAAGCCTGGCCTTTTAAACTAGGTCTGTAGTCCTCGGTAAGGGCCACTTCGCAGTTATTATTTGAGTTCCTTGCCAATCTGTTGTTGGATTTTCCACTTGACTTTATTAAGGGATTAAGTTGTTTATCTCATCATCTTTTATCTGTCCTGTTGACTTTCCTACAAACAGATTTTAGCCAGAGCAGAGAAGGTAGGAGAAAAAAAAACACCCCACCCCAACACTTTCAAGACATTATCATGGTTTGGGATTTGTCATTATTATTGTTTAAATTTATTACTTTGGATATGTAAACTTTGCTGACTCCTTTAATCTGGAATGTATTAAAGAAAGCATTAGGCATTATAACATGTCATTGGATTATACTGTCCTGATTTAGCTACAGCTGTGGAAGAAATATATAACAGGAGATCTGCGGAGTTATACATTTTAGAGTTAGATCATCAATTGCCATAGAGAAGATAAAAACAAATGTAGCTGAAGCTGGAAAGAATGTTGCTAAAATTGGAGAAACATTTAATGTGAGTAGCCTAGGGGTGCAATAACTTTGCCTGTAACTTAACAAAGCCCACTCACATAAAACACACCAAGAGAGATTACAGATTGGACTCCCTGCTCTGCAGTCTGCCAAAAAAGCAAACTTGACTTTTTTCCCCTTCCTACAGATGCTGGTTTTAATGGTCCCTGCAGAGTGTTAAAATATATATTACCCGTAATAGGAACCATATTACATTGGATACATTGCCAACTCTCCCCACCCCTCCCCTCCACCACCGCCGCTCTGTACCTTCTTTGCAGTGGGAGGATGCCCTTGGGCATCTCATGGGGTTTGTGGCTACTTGAGCACTTCCTATGGTCCACATGGTGAGAAGGAGCCTGCTCACCACCCTCTCACCCCTGCCCCTTCTTGGCACCCTGGTCTCCTCGCTTTTGAAGGGTACACACTGGCTCCCTCCACCACTGTATTTAAGTACCCATTTAACAACAATGTTCTGAATGCATTTAAGCTCAACAGGATAAAAAGCTATTCCCCAAAACGCCTTGTCAATGTATTGCTGCAGTGAACAAGGCTCAGCAGTGAGCTGAACAGCAGGCTCTGCTCCGGTCCTCTTTTACAAGCAGTAGGGATCAGAGATCGTTTAGCCAGGAATGAGAGAAAAACAGCCAGCCTCTAAAATGTCCTTTCCAAAAAGCCACCCTGCACATCTTTTCATGTATACATCTCCCATCCCCAAAACTTCTGAAGCATGGTACCTGTCCATAGGCAAAACCCCCGTGGGGACCGTGTCTCTACTTCGTTACTTCAGTTTAATGTCAGATTCGCCACGAGACGTAACTGGATACATGCAGGGGAGAGCAAGGTGAAAGATGATCAAGGATCGCATCTGCAGTGTGCTCCTGCTGGTTTCAGCAGAGCTACAACAGCTTTTATCAGCACTTTATCTGACCCTAACAAAAGGACCGAATTGTTTAGCAAAGGAAGAGGGTTCTTTGATTCTATCTTGCAGCAGATGAATTGCCCAAGCAAGGGCAAAGGGACAGGAAGCGAAGGGGGAGGAGGTGATGCTGAAGGTAGGTGCTGCCGTTGTTTAGCCCTCTGCAAATTTCCACGTGGTGCCTGCCCCTTCTGCAAACGCTGTTGTGGGGTGAAGAGGGTTGGGCCTGCCCCACAGCTGTCCTACCAACGTGATGTGCTCATTGTTCCTGGCATCAATCTACTGGTCTTCACTCAAGCAAAGCCCAAAGCATTCAGGTTAAAGGGAATTTCGTGACAGAGAAGACTAGGCTGACACACACCCCTCTCTGCTCCACACAGTCCTAGAGCCCTATTTTCCAAAACCCCAAGTATAAGACTTAAAGCCAAGGATGAAACCCCAGAAGCCAAGGACAAAACCTCAGAAGCCAAGGACAAAACCCCAGGCAAAGCTCCTATCAATTCAGCAAGGTCCACGCCACTGTAACTGCAGATGCCAACCTCTCTACAAATCAAATGTGTGAAGAGACAACCTGATTCTGTCCTTTGAACCAAACTCATTAAAAAGCCTGTCAGTGTGTCACTCCAGAGCCCATACATGTCTTTCAGGGGGGTAAGGGATGTTTTACAATTACTTAAAACCACAACAACGGCGAATGCTAATGCAGTTCCTGTTGTGTAGCACTGATCAGATAATACACTGTACCACTTGCAAGAAGTTGTAAGTACTAAGCATTTGTTGTTTTGCCCCCTAGTTCTTCTTCCAAAAGCAACCCTTGTGCTTTGGCTAGCAATAAATTTTAGATCTGAAAGGAAGAATTGAATTCCTTCTACTAGACTGTTTCTTCTTCCACATCGTCAATGAAAGGAACATTCTTTACTATAAAACCCCCACTTCTTCCTTCTCATGGTTGAAATGTACAGTAACATTGAAATAAATATCGTGAGGGGGAAAAAGTTAATATGGGTCTTAGCAGTTTGCAGTGGCTTCAGACTGATATTGCCTTCCTATGAGAAACTCAGGACACAAAATGTGGGTGCTCAGCAGTCAACACGATGATCATGGAGAGGATCGTCTTGAGTAAGCTCTCACAGCAAGTTCAAGGCAGCCAAGGGATCAGGGCAAGCCAGCATGGGCTCATGAAAGAGAGGTCCTGCTTGACCAACTTGATCTCATTCTATGACCATGTGACCTCCCTTCTGGGTCACGGGAAGTCCAGGTGGACATTGTCTACCTGGACTTTTGTAAGGCCTTTGACACCGTCCCCACAGCTTTCTCCTGGGGAAGCTGGTGAATCATGGCATAGACAAGTATACTCTTTACCAGGTAAAAAACTGGCTGGATGGCCGTGCCCAGAGAGTTGTGATTAATGGGATGAAATCAAGCTGGCTTCCAGTCATGAGTGGTGTCCCTCAGGGTTCAGTTCTGGGGCAAGTATTGTTTAATATCTTTATTGATCATCTGGATTGGGGAGACAGAATGCACCCTCAATAAGTTTGTAGATGACACCAGACTAGGTGGGAGTGTTGCTCTGCTTGAGGGTAGGAAGGCTCTACAGAGAGACCTGGACAGGTTGGATCAGTGGGCCAAGGCCAGTGGGATGAGGTTCAATAAGGCCAAGTGCTGTGTCATGCATTTTGGTGACAACAACCCCAGGAAATGCTACAGGCTTGGGGAATAGTGGCTGGAAAACTGCCCAGCAGAAAAGGTCCTGGAGGTGTTGGTGGACAGCCAGCTTAACATGAGCCAACAGTGTGCATGGGTGGCCAAGAAGGCCAACAGCATCCTGGCCTGTATCGGGAATAGTGTGGCCAGCAGGAGTAGCAAAGTGCTTGTGATCCTGTACTCGGCTCTGGTGACTCCTCACCTTGAGTACTGTGTTCAGTTTTGGGCTCCTCACTACAAGAAGGACATTGAAGTGCTGAAGCATGTCCAGAGGAGAACTACCAGGCTAGTGAGGGGTCTAGAGAGCAAGTCATATGAGGAGAGGCTGAGGGAACTGGGCATGTTTAGTTTGGAGAAGAGAAGACCAAGGGGAGAGCTCATTGCCCTCTACAACTACCTAAAAGGAGGTTGCAGAGAGGTAGGTGTTGGCTTCTTCTCCCAAGTGAATAGTGACAGAACCAGAGAAAATGGTATGAAGTTGTGGCAGGGGAAGTTCAGATTAGATATTAAGAAATAATTACTTTACTGAGAGGGTGATCAGGCACTGGAACAGTCTACCCAGAGAGGCTGTGGAGTCACCATCCCTTGAGGTATTTAAGAAACATGTAGACATGGCACTTCAGGGCATGCTCTAGGGCCTGAGCTTGTTGGGTGTGGTGGTTGCTGTTGTGGTAGGGGATTTTTGGGTGTGGGTGTTTTTGTTTTTTGCTTGTTTGTTTGTTTGTTTATGGTTGGACTTGGTGATCTCAAAGGTCCCTTCCAATCATGAATGTTCTGTGATTCTGTGACCTGTGGTTGACCACAACAGTGAGGATGTCCACAGGCAGCAGTTCTGTGGTGGTGAGCTCCCACCATCGCTGGGAAAGAGGAAACTACAAACTAAGTTTTCCAAAAGTTTTCACCATTTCCAAGTGCGTTCCTTGCACCAACACCCTGAACATACTCAGGCCAAGTCATGGTGGAAAGAGGTGCTGAGCGATCATCCCTGTTACAAAGCAGATCACACATCTTGCTGCCTAAACACTGATTTAAAAGCCAAATCAGAGGCAGTTGCTTTTGAAGCTGGCAGACTTCAGACCAGAGCAGCTTCCTGAACTACCTGCAGCCATTACGCAGGCTATGCATGACATGGCTTTGCAAGTAACAAGAATGAAATTGGGATAAATTTTGTAAAAACATTCATGAGTGCTTTAGGAACAGATTACTCTGTCTTAAGCAGGCTTCTCGGCTAGTAGTCCTCAAAATCCCATCAGAGTCAACAGAGAAGAAAGGTACCGTAAGAGGAGACATCCCAAGGAGACACCCAACAGGGCTGAGCAAGATGAATTCCATAAAGGGCCACTTTAAATGACCCAGCAAGCATGGAAGCCCTCATTCCCTGAAAAGTCCCATTTGAGAATAGGGATTATGCTGCTAAATTACTCAATGATTTGAAAATGTTAACATTTAGTTTTCACTGCCTGTTAAATATTAACATATCTTTCTTAGAAAGCTTGGCTGAGCTTCACTGGAAGAAAGCAGGTCAAATTTACTGCACAAGTTTACCTACTGGTATAAACAAAAATAATCTCCAGCAATTACAGAAGACTAATCTTAGCTGAAGTGCCATTTAACATCATACACAGATGCCATCATCTCTTTAGTGAGCTAGAACAGATTTACATGCAAAGAAAACATTAGCTCAGCACTGGCTTTCAGTCATGGCACAGCATACAGGAGCTCAGTGTAACCCTAATATTTTCTTCACATGCAAATCTGTCCTAACACATTATAGAAATAATACAGAAAAGATGTGGCAGGTGCTCAGTATGGCTTGACTGGGGTTTTCTTGGTCATTGCAAGGCTCTATAAAGGTAAAGACAGAACTTTCCGCTGATTTGGGAACTTTACTCTGCAGATACTCAGCTTAACACCTGAAGGGTCCAACCAACCAACCAAGTTCCTGACATCCTTGCCATTCCCGTCAGAAGGGAAGGAACCCCGGCTGTTTCCAGAGCTGAGGACCCTAAGGATGATGGGCCTAATGTTTTTTCTTCCTGTACCTTGGAAATGCTTTGGGCTTTTGTCCACTTTTTATAAATGCTTTCAGTTTGAAATTGTTTGAAAAAATAAAATATGCCAGAGACAGCAGCTGTGCTAGCAAGTCAGTGCCTCTATGAAAAGGATCTGGTATGTGGCATGTGATTCCTGTGCTGTCAATCATGGAGAACCTGAGCACAGAAGAAACCCTTCCCAATGAGCTTAAAAACACTGAGGAAAATGGACTTGAAATAGCATCATTCATCTCCATTGGGTTATATCAGCATATCAGCATCTTCACCTGACCTCTGGGAGCCCATAAAAACACTGCTTATTCCCTAAGAAGGGCACCACCACATGAGTAGATAGAAGATAAGCCACTGAAGAGAGAGTGGTGTTTTTATGAAAGGCTGACAGACCTGTGTCTGTTTAGCCTGGAGAAGATAAGACCAAGAGGGGACCCTATCAATGCTGACCAATATCTAAAGGGCAGGTGTCAAGAGGATAGAGTCAGGCTCTTCTCAGTGGTGCCTGGTGACAGGACAAAGGACAACAGGCACAAGCCGGAACAACAAGAGGAAAACTTTCTTTACTTTGAGGGTGGCAGAGCACCAGGACAGGCTGCCCAGAGAGGGTGTGGACTCTCCTTTCTCTGGAAATATTCAAAGCCCACCTGGATGTGTTCCTTTCCAGCCTGCTCTGGGTGACCCTGCTTTGGCATGGGGATTGGACTAGATGAAGGTCCCTTACAACCCCTACAATTCTGTGGTTCTGTGAACTTCCTGGAGTGCAGAGCCTTCACCTACAAAGAGTGGTACACCTACAAAGCTCTGCCCAGGACGTCGGGCATCAGGAGAGTCCCCGATCTCATCCCCTCAGGCAAAATATGTCATGCTGTCAGGTCTGCTGAGTGTGATGCTCTGAGAGTAGAAACACAGAGGTGTCCATCTTGTTCTTCTCTTCCTCCTAGTCTTTCCACAGCAGGGATGAGGAGACTCCATCCGCTGGCAGCAGAGCTGTTGTGCTAAAACAACTTCCCTGGGCAATGATACACACTACTGCAGAAACAGTTGCTCTCTAGAGTAAGAAAGCAGGGCCCTAATATGCCAGACATTAAATTGATGCTAAATTTGTGATACCACTCATAAGCTGAGGAGCTTTTAAGACAAACATGGTGGGAGGAAAGAGTAAAATACATAAACAGTCAGCATAAAGATATACATTCACAGGGTTTACATGCATCACCATAGCAGTGTGGTCATGGTTTCTGTCACATGGAGACTTCCTGAGAACAATGACAGCTTAGGAAAGGGAATCAAACCTTACTTTGTTTGATTGATTTTTATATGAACAAATCAGGAGTGCTGTTGTCAGCTTATGCCTTGGAACATCTCAAAGAGAAATAAGCAAGGGTCCCAGAGGCCCTTGGCTGACTGCTCCTGTCTAAACTTGGCTCCTTTTGGAAACGCGTTACAGCCATCATGAGTCAAACAAATAATTACAAAATCGCCTGTCAGCAGCAATGCAATTAGCTTTTTCCAAAAACTCTTGCCATTTTGCACGGGTTAATGGAAATCTCTCATTCTGAGCAAGCTGCTCTGCCTGTTGAGAGGAGCAGACGTTTCACAATGTACCGAGAGTTGCTTGATTACTGTTCTGCCATATCTCCTTGTGTTTCCACAGTGGCT
Source organism: Jacana jacana (assembly GCA_013400555.1). NCBI lineage: Eukaryota > Metazoa > Chordata > Aves > Charadriiformes > Jacanidae > Jacana > Jacana jacana. The sequence continues at coordinate 137,902 of VZTM01031148.1, read as the reverse complement.
GTGGGAAAGTCAGGAAGAGGAACACTGCAGTGTCTTGTACTGTTTTTTCCAGAAGGCTGTTTCTTTTACCTTGACCTGTCATTTTTCTATAGTACGGGCTTGCACAATTTCTGCCTTTTCCCTAACTTGTCTGTTGCTTGTCTCTAGTTGCCAAGGAATTGACAAACTAAGGGATTTTGGTCAATGAGGATGACTCATTGCAATGACCAACACTGGAATATCTTTCACTTAAAGGGTACAGTTGGTTTCCAAGACTATGGTCAAGTCTCCTGCTGCTGAGTGCACCCCAGTCTATCTGCTCTCCCTTGGAAAGAGCAAACAGGGTCCCCCAGGAACAGCAAAAATCATAGATCCGTATCTTCCCATGGAAGTCAATGGGAGTCACAGCTAGAACAGGGTTGCTTTGGGTGTGAAATCATAGAATCATAGCATGGTTTGGGTTGGAAAGGACCTTAAAAACCACCCAGCACCAACCCCCTGCCATGGGCAGGGACACCTTCCACTAGACCACATTGCTCAAAACCCATCCAGCCTGGTTTTGAACACCCCCAGGGATAGGGCAGCCACAGCTTCTCTGGACAATCTGTTCCAGTGTCTCACCACCCTCACAGGAAAGAATTTCTTCCTACGATCTAATCTAAATCTCCCCTCTTCCAGTTTAAAAATATTATCCCTCGTCCTATCACTCTACTCCCTGATGAAGAGTCCCTGATAAATCCTTCCCTTTGGAGCCAGGCTATCATTTTGGGTTACCTGTGCCACCCAGAGCCTGGGACAGGGAGCAAGTTCTCAGTCCCCTACACACCCTAATCTGTCTTATTGTCCCTTGGAGGATGGAGAAAAGCACCTTCTGATAGCCACTGCGTCCCCCTGGCTTGGGCGGTGGGAGAATGGAGGCACTGACTCCTTCCCCCAAATGCCCACGTCACTGCCACAGCAAGTGCTGCCCCACCACCGCCTTGTCAAACCGCGATGTTCCCATCCCAACACACTGCCTGGACATGCTGTCCCCTCCCACGCAACCCAAGAAGTGTAATCACTTAAGTAAGTGCCTTTGAAACCTTGCAAGCATCAATAAACAAGTGTGGGGTTTCTCCGGCAGCAGCCCACAGCCCAGGGAAAGCCACAGCTGCAAAAGCCCTTACATGGAGGTTTACTCAGACCTCAAGTGGACTTGGAATTAGACAACAGCACAACGTCAAATTGCTCTTACTGTCACCGCACTTCACAAGTCTGCTGTCATCATGGTAGGGTCACTATTTCCCAGCACTGTGCTGACTACTGGGCACCAGAGCACTTCAGGGACAGGGAATGCACTGAGTAAACTGTTTCAATAAACAAAGGCAGAGCCCTTACTGGTGACTGAGCTGCTCCAGGTCACAGTGTCCAAAAAAGCGGCCACACTCCCTCCCTCTTGCTAATGACAGTATATTCTTACCAGCCAATTTGCGGGCCCAACAGCAAAAAAAGTTTCCTACCTGAAATACAAATGGAGGACAAGTCCATGCCAGCCAGAGGGATCTGCCCATTTCCTGGGGACGCCAGGAGGAACTACGATAGACAGCCGGACATCCCTAACAGAGTTGCTAAGCCAGCCAGCCTCCAGAAAGGAAGGGCAGAAGCAAGCCTGCTGTTTATCAAATCTGTAAACACACTATGGGAGATGTGCGGTGCAGATCATATCTGCAGCAAGAACTGCTTTCCTGTTGCTCATCTTTACCTCTCCTCCAGGTACAATATCCCTCCCCTGTGCCAGCAGCACCCAGCACAGACAGGCAGGGCTCTCCCTCTGCCTGCCTGGCTTTTATCTGCTCTACCCACAGGCACCATGTCAGGTTTCTGTCAGCTGAGGTCTCTCAGGACTTATTTTGATGGAAAAGCATGAGTTGTGGAGGGAGAGCTTCTCACACATTCTCCCTCATTACACAACTCATTTCCAGACTGTGTGCGTTGTTAAAAGGAAATAGTGAGTTCATGAAAACAAATGAGTGTGCAACCCGAGACTGCTTCAGTAGCTGCCTTCTTGCTGTCATTATGGATTTAAAAGATGCTGCCAACTGGTACACAAAGTTGGGTGTTATTTATATGAATCAGCTTTGAATTACTGGGCATTTGCGCACAATCCCGCTGAGAGGTTGACTATAACCTGCCAAAGCCAAAGACCAGCCCAGCTGGGGACCTGTGGAGCCCAGAGGAAAGTATCATTCTAAATCAGCCCAATTGCTCCTGCTGAGCTGACTCCAGCACTGAAACACAAAATCAAGTGCACCTCCTCAGACTGCCTGACACGCTTTGGACCAGATCTTCATCTCTTTTAGCTTGGAGTAGTCCCACTGAACCCAGCAGAGTTACTCTGATCTCAGACGTGATGTGGGCTCGCTCTGATCCAAGCCTTTTGGCAACAGAAATGAGCCCTGCCTGTTCACTGCTGAGCCACTGGCCTGGCTGAGCTCATTGGAGGCCACGGGAAGCTGGGCAGAGGCAGCCTGAGGCTCCAGGAAGCTTTCCACAGGAGCATCAGGCATGATTTTGCCTATCAGCGAACTGTTTTCAGCAGCAAATCAGTGGGATCTGGCACTAGGAACAGTCATTAGTAAGGAGAATAAAGCAGAGATTACTACAGCTCACGCACACAAACCCAGCAAAATTTAATCAGCGGAGGGATTGTAGCAGCTCCCAAAGAGAACAAGCTGATTCATCAGTTGAGAGCCCCAAAATACAAAACTGTCTGCAAACACGATGAGCCACAGACTCGTAACTTCCTTAACTGTGCTTTTGCCCAACTGCTTTTCCATCCTGAACAGAACTGAACCTGAGTTCTTGGAACAGGACAAAAACAAGTAGAAAGGCAAAGATATTTATTTCAGTCCTCTGAGTGTTTTACAAACCACAGCCTGTCAGTTCTTCACGAGTTTGATACTTTCACTCTACTCCAATGTTTTCCTGTACCAGTCTTCCTTGTGTCATTGAGCTCACCAAAAGCTTCAGTATCATACGTCTACACAAAGTCAAACCTAGTGGACCACATCACTGAAAGTTGATGGGCCTTTATTAGACTTTAAAATTAAGGAGCTGCTGGGTTGTCCTGCATTTTTCAGAGTTTGTCAGTACAAGGCTCCAGTGCTGAGTTCAAATCAATGTCATGTCACTCGGCTGGAGGATGGGATAGCCCATGTGCTGGTTTATAGAGCCTTGTGATGGGCACTTTACACTGGGGTAAAGCGGTTCAAGCCCTCTGGATAAATGGTGTGACAGCTCAGAGCAAAGCACGCTCTGTGCAGAACATTCAGACATGGAAAAAACACCCCAAGTGATGCAAGAAATCCCATGAATGGAGTGTCTGCCTCTGGAGAGTGTCTCAAAGCCCTCCTCTCTGAGGAGATTTTTCTGCTCTCAGGGTAATACAACACTGATGCTTTCTCTTGCTTAAAGCCTCCCAACCACCCCCAAAATTAAAAAAATAAATACAGAAACAAATGAACTTAATATAAAAACATGTTTACCCAGAATACAAGATACCGCAAAAGCAAAGAAGTTTTATTCAAAAGGGGAATTACCAGAAATTCTAGAGATTTTTGCTTCTGTGTGAAAGGCACGCAGACACTACAGTGATGGGCATCGGTGTAAATTTTAACAGACAGTTGGCCCACACAGTTTCGACTCCAAGAAGGAAATAAATTTCCTCCTTAGACTCATGTAAATCATGGGAAACCTCCAGCATCCTGGGAAGCCCTGCTGAGGGAAAGCTGAGGCTCATAACCATGTTAGCTGAAGGCTGCAGTCCGTGGTCAGACAATAAGGACCATACACCGTGGGACAGATGGTGCATGGTCCATGCACTACTACTGCAAGCAGGGAATTTTCAGACTAGGAAGAGGGATAAGCCTTTTATGTGATGGAAACCAAGCACATGGAAAGTTTCTTTGCTGCAATAGACCTTTACCCTCCTGCTGCAGCTCTGCCTCAGAGCAGGGATGCTGCCAGCCCTCACCCCATCTCCCCAGGGCTGGTGCAAGACTCACCACTCGGGGCTTCTGCTGGTCCAGGGTCTGCAGGAAGGCCGGTGTCTGGTCCAGGGTGCGCTCAGGGTCACTGGAGATGTCCTCCTCGGACTCCTCCCAGGACGAGGAGAAGCCAGTAGATGAGGCTGAGGATGACGACAGCTTCCGGACAGGCAGGTTGCCGGGAGGCACGGCACCCACCTCCTCCTCTGGGCCCCCCAGGTCCGTGACAATGACAGCGGGAATGCTCCCACCAACAGCTGGGCACTGGCCCTCAAGTCCTGTGGGGGCCACCACCACCTCAGCTTGCCATGGTCCAGGCTCTGATGACTCCAAGGGGCTGCTGCCCTCTGCTAACCCCACAGCTGGGACCACCACCACCACTGGTCTCCCCGAGGGCTCTGCAGTGCTTGGCCAGACCTGGAGCCCACCAAGACTGTGGGTCTCACTCTCCCTGTAGGCTTGAGGCTGGGGTCCAGTTCCAGGTTCCACCATCAGTGGCATGGGGCTGGCAGGCTGCAACCGGGGCGATGATGGCCGGGGGCTCCGTGGTGGCTGGGTGGTGGAGCTGTGCGCCTGGATATGTGCCTCAAAGAGACCCACTTTCTGGTTCACCTGGACGTTGTGCAGCTCCCGCTGAAGCTGCCGTGTCATGGGGGGTCCTGGCTGACCCTCTTCACCCCGGCTGCCCCGCCGACCCCCAGGGCTACCCGGCTGCCGCAGGGGTTCCTCCAAAGGCGGAAAGAGGAAAGCACGGCCACGGCGTGGGGAGCAGGGTGGCACAGGGGCCGGACTGAAGACGGGGAGTGAGCGGCAGCTGCTGGGTGTCTCTGGGCCCCTGGGCAACACTTGACTGGGAGGCGGCGTCTTGCTCCCGCCGCTTGTTACCTCACTGTTGCTATTCATCATCACCAAGCTATTGAGTGCATAGCAGTACACGGCCATAGTAGTCAGCCTGGGGGCACAAGGGGGCCGCCGCCACTGCTGCTGCTGCCTCAGCACTCAGGGTCCGTGGGGCTGCCGACGATCTCTCCACACCGGGATCAGCAGCATCGCTGGGAGGCAGCAAGGGCGCTGGGCTGGCTCTGGCCCACAGCTCCATAAAATGGGACAGCTGGGGAGAGAGAGAGAAGAGAGAAAAGCAGTGAGAGTAGCTCTGTGCTCTCCACTAAGCTTGCCCTCCAACTGTGCACACAGCTGGCTGGACTTTTCCCTTCCTGTGTGTCCCCTCCCCAGTTCCTGCACACACCTGCCTGCATCCCTAGCGCGCCACCACTGGGGACATGGCCCAGCCTGGTTGTCAGAAGGGTGTGAGCCAAGGGGAAATCAGGTTTAGGGCTGTTTCCCCTCTTTCCTGCCTTCCCTCCCCCTCTCCAGGCCGTCAGTTGATGCAGCCGCAGCAGTGGTGTCTGAGAGGACACACAGTCACTGCCACTCCCGGAACAGAATTAGGGAGTTATGGCCGACTGGTGTGAGCTGGAAGTTGGCAGCTTTCAAGTTCTGGCCCCAAAAGCTAACATTTTTCTGAAGGAAGGCAAAACCAGCTCAAATTTGCCACCTTCCAGTTTGTCACCTACAACTGAGATCAAGCCTTAAGCACGAATTTCTGTTCAATGATACACATGAAAACTCCCTGCTTGCATGGTTTTGTATGGTTATGGGGCCACATCTCCACCATTTCCCTAAGCTACCATGTGCAACAACATGGCCCTGCACATCTTCACGCCTGCCCTGTCTAAACGCGTGTCCTTTGTGCATGTCTGCCTTCTGGGGCATCGACTCCTGCAACCACCTCCAAGTCACAGCCTGGATCCCATGTACAGCCACATGTGGTGGCATTTGCCCTGTTGTTCATGTGCAGGAGACTCATCCCATGCTGGGGCACAGGAACCCATGAGATCTACACAAACATGCTGTGTACACGAGTGTACACTAACTCGGGCTGTGGTGTATATGTCTTTGGAAACAGTGGTGTGTGATGCTCTCTGGGGTACCTCTCTGTGTCCCCATGAGGCTTGTGGCAGGTAAATGCCCCTAGGTCTAAGCACATTCCGTGGTGACTAGGGTCACCAAAAGGCTCCTTATCCCTTTGGGTGCTGCTTGGAGGCAGTATGAGCCGCAGCAGAGCCCGGGCACCCCTTTTTGCAGCACTCTGGCACCGGCACAAAGTGCTCGGCCTGATTTTGGGTGCTGGACAGCCTTCTCGGGGCCAGGACAGGGTACAGGACAGCTTGCTCCGTCCCTGACCCTCCGCCCGCCCCCACACCTCGCC
>VZTM01031148.1:107297-131578 GCA_013400555.1 Jacana jacana | reverse complement strand
TGCGGCTGGAAAGAAAGGCTAGAGAGGAGGAGGAGGAGGAGAGGGAGAGGATCGGCGAGGAGGAGGAGAGCGGAGGGAGGGGGGAGGAGAGCAGGAAGGAAGTTGTGAGCCTGTCTGGGGTTGAACTCAGCGGAACAAGTTTCTTTTTTTTTTTTTTTTTTTTTTTTTTGTTTGGCGTTGGTGGNTGCTCGCTCGGCGCTGCTGGGCTGGAGGGAAACACTGAAAAAAAAAAAAGTTTCCATTGTTAACTAAGAAAAAAAAAAACTCAAAAAAACACACAAAACAACCCGCCGCCGCCGCCGCTTTTTGGCCGCTGTGGGTTAAAGATACATGAGCCATTTTCCACCTGCGGCTGGAGCCGGCGAGGAGCGCCCGACCAGCCCCGCGCCGAGCCTCGGCAAAGCCCACGGGGCTCTGGGGTGGAGGGACAGCCACCCCCCAGCTCCCCACCCCGGCCTTCGTGTCCCTCCCCTGAGTACAACGGTCGAGGTGGAGGGTGGTGCCTGCGCCCCTGGGGAACGTGGAGCTAAAGGCCACCCACATCTCCATGCACCCAGCGGAAGGCACAGGCTGGCCCAGCAATTCCTGCAGCATCTCATTTTCCCTAAGGCACGGCTGTTTGCTCCATCTCAGTGGATCAAAATGTGTGGATGACCAATGTGTGGATGATGCTGGTCATTCACACCAGACCAAAGTTGGTAGGGAGACATCCCTTTGGGTTGGGGCGTCCTGTGGAAGGAAAATGACCTCCCCCCCCATCCCCAAACACCAGGGTTTGTGAGCACATCCCACCCAGTGTGGCATTGCCCCAGGTTTAGGCTGGGCTATAGTTAACATATCCAGGGTCAACACCCGTCCCTTCTGATCCAGGGTAGGCCACAGACCAGCAGCTTCTCAGCTCCTGTGGCCCCCAGAGGCAGGTCCTGCTTGGCAGAGGGAACAGGCTCTTGGCTGCGATACAGCACGATTTCTGTATCAAGATAACTCATTGGAAATAGTTGTCTGTATGTCAGCACTTTGTGAGAGCAGGTTCTGTGATTCCCTCTCAAAGCAGGAGTCAAGGTCAAACCCAGATGACAGATTTGGGGTTGGACTGGACAGTTCAAGGGAATTTAAAAAAAAAAAAAGGAAAAACGATAAAAAAAAAAAAAAAAAAAGAAAAGAAAAGAATGTCAGTTTGTCTCTGGTCTCTGCTGGGATTTCACAGCTCAGAGTTTTCCCTGGAGAGGAAAATTGATGTCACAGCAGATCAGCTTTCTGTAATTAAGGCATAACCTTCAGAGCGTAAACTGGGGCAGGGAGGTCTCCGAATCTGCAGGAGGTGTGGATTGCCAATCCCACAGGCAGACAGACAGAGACACCCAAAATGAGCTTATGTTTGTTTTTCCAGTAAGAGAAACACTATTTTGAAGTCAGGGCAGGAAAAGAGATTTTTAGACTCTTTCCACTCCAATCTGTTTCCTCAGTGTCTGTGCTCAGTCAGGAACTGGTCTTTCATGAAATAAAGTAAAAGTGATCCATCTTTCTCAGAAAAGTGACCCCGCCGCATATAATGGGGCTATTCATGGGCATAAGCTTCCCCCTGTTTGCAAATATCTGCAGACTCTGGTCATCTGTTTGCTCCCATGATGTGCCTGCATACGCACATCAAAAAGTAGGAACTTTGGAAAGAAATAATAAATCCAGGAATACATGCAGATAAAAGGGTACATTCTTTTTTTTAATCCAGCTGCACTGTGCTATGCTAATAGCATCTGGCGTGTACTTGCAGGCACCACTGCATATCCATGTGTGTTCTAACTCTTCTTTGGGGTTGTTTAGGAGTATTTACAGCAGTGTAACCACAGTGGGTGCTTATAGCCCTTTCTTGAAGTCACACAGATTGAAGCACTGTCAGATATTCATCCCATCAGAACTCCCTAAGGGAGACCTGGCCTTGAAACATCACAGCATTTTTGTCATGTAACAGAAATATGTGACGTCCAGTGCTACAACTGTGGCCATTATACACAACAACAAGCCCTTATTTATGAAGGAAGCGGCTAATAAAAGTGGAAAGAGGGGGGAAAAAAAAAAAAGTCTAGGGATAAATCCCCTTTCAGAAGGGGTAGGTAGAGCAGGGAAATAATTGTTTCCAGATTGGAGCCAGGCAGCAGTCCACACTGTACAGTGAGGAAAGAGCAGACAGCCTGCAGCACACTTGGTTTCAATCAAGTGGAAACCAAGAGTCTGAGGTTAGCCTAAATGGAAAACACAAACTGAAACAGGTTGCTAGTCCCATCCAGGGACAAGGAACAGAGGCACGAAGGGAGAAGAGTGTCTTTCGTCGGCAGGCGCAGGTTGCCAGGCACCCGCACTGCTGCTTGATGCTGCCGAGGAGCCGCTCTGTGTGGTTTCGGCACTGCACAAAGTGAACAAAACTGTAGTCCCGCTCTGACTTGCTGCAATCTCACTGTCAGTTCTTCAAGTAAAAGTCCCATGTTGGGTCTTAAAAGTTTCCTCATGGTTTAAGCCATGTCCTCCACTTGAAAGGTTCAAGTTCACTTGAAAACTCCTTGCAGTGCTTGAGGGTACTGAAGCAGGCTGGGTTAGGGCAAGCAGAGGATCCAGCCAACTTCTGTGTGCGCAACTTGTTCAGTCCTTATTCAAGAGAGGAGAGGCATCTTATTCAAGAGAGTGAGTACCTGGAGAAGCTGTGGCTGCCCCTTCCCTGGAGATGTTCAAAACCAGGCTGGATGGGGCTTTGAGCAACCTCAGCTAGTGGGAGGTGTCCCTGCTCATGGCAGGGGGGCTGGAACTGGATGATCTTTAAGGTCCCTTCCAACCCAAACCATTCTATGAATCTATGTTTCTGTGACCCTGGCCTCTGGCAAAATGATGCTCCCATCTTTGTGAGGGCCCATGGCTTGTCAGTAGAATCCCCAAGACGGAGATGTGTTGTGAGTCTCGGCACTTTCCACTCTAAATGCACAACATATTACTTCCCCTGACTTGCTTTCCTTAGGGAAAACTCATAGAAACAAGTACTGATTGGAAGAAAGACTCCTTCCACAATCCAAACTCTAATAACAACCCCAAAAAACCCCAACCCAAACCACCTTCCTGAAACAAGGTCCTGTACTGCAGAAATACCTCCTTCCATGGAGAGGGGAGAACAGTTGGGTGACAGATATTCCTCATCCTGTGAATTCACTTAAATCCTTGGAGGCACTCAGATAATACGGTGTGGGCTACATCGTAAAGCTAGAACAGGAACAGAGTGGACCACAATCTACTTAGTATCAATCCAATTTAAAAAAAAACACAACAACAACACAAACAAAACAAAACAGAAAAAAAAAAAAGTAACAATTTAATCACCAAAAAACTACAATCCTAAAGTACCCTTCTCCTTCCATTCTTCCTTTATCATAAGATTAATTTTTTAAATTATTACTCTCTGTCACGTTTTGGACTGGTTGGACAAGACAGCCTTCACTGTGTTTCAAAGCTGAGTTGTGCAAACTGTCACTGTTCATCCAGTTCAGCATCAGAAGGCCTGTCAGCATGCTTGCAGTGGAAGGCAGTGTTTTATGGCACTTCCTCACCAAGGGTTTGGAATCTTACAGTCATGTAAAATACAGAAAGAAATGGATAAACACAGAGTAATTCTATAGTTTGCAGATTAACTTAATGTTTATGCCAGTGTGATGGAATAAATCTGGCTGATATTTTGCAAGGAAAAAAAACCAAACCCAAACCACCACAGAAGACTCAAGAGGAAACACAAGGCTGAGTTATGTGCTGAGAATTGTCTGTGTTCAGGCAGGTGACTCCATGGGCATGACACACTCCTGGGCTGGCAGGGCGAATAGAGGCCTGAGGAAAGGGCTCTGGATGTTTATCTTGCACCAAGCACTTTTGCAGTGCTTCAGTGGTAAAACAGGTCAGAAAGATGCCATTTTTCCCAGCAAACTCTGAGCTGGGTTAACTGGTCATTTGCTCTCCTCTTCTGCTATTCTACAGGAACATATATAATGGCAGAATTAAGCAGTGACTAGTTAATACGTTTTGTGCCAGCCCCTGTTCAGGGAGCCAGGACACAGGGCTCTGCAGTGACACCTGTAGCAAGTCAGCGTAATTTAGGGCAGTCTGTGCACTGCACCCACGTTTGCCTGAACTCCTACATCCACCCAGAAGAACAAAGGAAACCAGTTTTGTTCTCTGGAAGCCTCCTCCACACATTCCTGCCCGCACCTCATCCTGTGCTGCACCAAGTCCCACGGATCAGTGTGGTCAAGGAACACTGCCAGGGATCTCAGTGGCCCATTCCCAGCTCTGCCTCTGCTCTGTGGCATGTTGGCAATGTGGCTTCTCCGCCTCATTTCGCCCGCCTGTGAAGCACTCAGTAGGTACCGAGACATCCTGTCCCCCCCTGGGTATTTGGGGCTGTCACCTGCCTGAAGTTTCATATACACTTGGGGTGCTTGGAGGATCTATATACACATCCTATATGCCTCCATGCACAGCACGTGTATGTAAAGCATCAGTGCTGGGCTAAGGGTGCCAGTTTAGCCCACAGGCGCTGGGTTCTGCAGCAGGACTGTGGAGAACTGTTACAGAGCTCAAGAGGTATGGAAAATATTATCCATAACAAAGTACTCTGACAAGGAATCACATACACACACAATAGGCAAGAAAGTTTAGGAACCCTGGAACAAGCACAAGATGTTACATTTTCTCTTGATATATGCTGGTTGGTACCTATATTTTCCCCTCAGCTAATAAACTTCCCGGGAGGAAGATGTGAAAGTCTGATGTGAATGCCCACTCATTTTATGTCTGGCTATGCCCAACAGTTTCTGTGCCACCCTTCCTGCTTTCTCCCAGTGCTCTGCAGTTGGTGTGTGCCACAGCTGCGGTCCCCTGGGCTGCAGCAGGGCTTTACATTGGCACGTTGGCCCTCAGCTATTTGCTGATAATAAGAATATAAACACATGTGCATGTTTGGGGAGTTACCCGTGATTCAGCATTAGTATTTCCTTTCTTGTTTTTTTTTTTTTGCACAGACGAAATGAGAGGCAGTAGGAGCACATAAGTATGCTTGAGTTTTAGTGAGGTTCACTAAGAATAACATTATAAAAGGAAATTTTCCCCTGAGGGACCCTGAGGCTACTAAAAGTTGTACCTACATCAGTGGCTGAGGTGACTTCATTGTTTGAAGAGGTTTTTCCTATTCATGGGTCACAGTTATTCCACTAGACTGTGACCACATACCCATAATCGGGCAGCTTTGCATTTGTTTGAGTTAGCTAAGATCACAGCAGGAAAAAGACAAGCTATTTTTCAAGTGTGCAGTATGTCACATCGACTGTTTTGGGTTTGGTAGTAAATGATGGGGACATCTAGGGCTATGAGATTCCACTGTACCTTTTTAGGGATAAGACAAACGTGGAATCACAAGAAATGCTGTCCAAGTTTCCACTCTGCAATGAGTGATCTCTGTGCTTTGAAAAACTAGAAGAGAAGGGCACTGAAGAGGACAGGCTAAACAACTTTCAAGCCCATCCTGGGTTGCAAGCATTTGATTCGAAATAAAACATGTTGGCTGTCTCCAAGGATCTATTTTTGCCTGTGATATAGTAATGTATTTCAAGGATTTACCATAATATTTCTATGATGGACAGATATTTATTTTTATCTGTTCCTACGTCTGTGAAAGGAAAAAACCTGAGCTTTGAATGAGCACAGCATAGTTTAATAAACTGGAAGATCCAGACTGATTCTTCATAATTTTGAATAGCTAAAGCAATAGAACTATGAAAATATTCCTAAATGATGTTGCCAGACAACAGTGTATTATCTGTGCTATTTTCTGTATGTAGCACTGTTCATTGCCATGCAACAAATTGTAAAGGTCAGCAGACCCTGACCCTGAAAAGCAGCTGTAATAAGAGCAGCCGCTAGTAAACACTGGTCCTTGCACAGAAAATTGTTTTAGGCAAAAACATCTTTTCCAGACCAAATGAGAGTTGCACTCTGGATCATGCTTTTCCTCTGAGCAACTAAAGCTAAGTAAAGCCCTTAGAGAAAGAACAGCATACGTGTCCACCTAGGAAAAATCTCAGCATTGTCATAAATTTCTATACATACATGCATGCACAGGCTTGCTAAGGGTGCATTTTAATAGTACCAAAAGCAGCTTCTCCATCCCCAACTAGTACTAATCACAGAATCACAGAACGGCCTGGGTTGGAAGGGACTGTTTGGATCATCTAGTCCAACTGTCAGCCTAACAGTGACAAAAACCATCACTAAACCATATGTCTGAGCACTACATCTACCCATCTTTGAAATAGCTCCAGGGATAGTGACTCTTTGAAATACCTCCAGGGATGGTGACCACTTCCCTGGGCAGCCTGTTCCAATACTTAATAACCCTTTCTGTGAAGAAATTTTTTCTAATATCCATCCTAAACCTCCCCTGACGCAACCTGAGGACATTTCCTCATCCTATCATCTGTTCCTTGTGAGAAGAGACTGACCCCCACCTGTCTACACCCACTTGCAAGTAGTTGTAGAGAGCGAGGTGGTCTCCCTTTAGCCTCCTTTTCTCCAGGCTGAACAGCCCCAGCTCCCTCAGCCAGTCCTTATAAGACTTGTGCTCCAGACCCCTCACCTTCTGGACCCCTGGCCCTTCTCTGGACACGCTCCAGCCCCTCGATGTCTTTTTTTGTAGTGAGGGGTCCAAAACTGGACAAAGCACTTGAGGTGGCACCTCACCAGTGTCCAGTGGGGACCATCTCTTCCCTTACTTCACTGTGAAGTTTGCCACTCTTCACGACTCTGCTCCAAGGAAGGGGCTACCCATTCTTCTTTTCCTTTGGAAAAGGAAAAGATATTTCATGCTCTGGTGGGTACTAGTGGTGTGGAGCTCCTTGAAATTAGATATTTGAAAAGCCATTATAGCTGGGGAGGGTGAAGATATGGCCCAGAGAGGAGACATTAACCATCCATCACTAACCTGATCTCCCCTCTTTCAATTTTTCAATCCTTTTCCAATCCTTTGCTATCTTCCTTTCTGGATACACCTATAGAGACCCGTAGTTCATGTTGTCTGACCCAGATTCTCCCACAACCCCCAACAGCAGCATTCTGGACTGGGTTACAGAGAACTTCAGGCTGGTCTGTGGCAGGCAGAGTTGGCAGAAGATGGTGCTGGCAGAAGATGGATGCTCAGCTGCTCCCTGGTGGGGAGCTCCCAGGCCTCTCTCCAGCTGGGCCTTCACATATCCACCCCCCTGCCAGGCTTCTGATGTTTGAGAGGAGCAGGACTTGTCTGACAACATGGACAAAGAGACACCTGCCTGGGCAAAAAGAGCGTGGAGGAGGAAAAACCAAGAGAGCTGGTGAGGTTCTGCTGGCCTTAATGCCAGGTGGGGCTGCTTTGCCCTCACTGTGGCTTCTTGAGGCTGGTGGAGATGTTGGCTCTTTACCTCTTGTGAACAACCCCTGCACCCTGAAGGCATAGGAAAAACCAGCAGCTGTTGTGGTCTTCTTTCCACTGAGAACAGACTGAAGCCTGTTTTTCTTCAGGGCTGTTTTACAAGTAGCTGGAAGAGGGCAACCAGATGGAGTGTTAAGGATTAATTTTACAACTGTATCTCCTTGTGACAAAAAGTTTGAGGTTTGCCAGTTCCCTTATGTTCTCTCCCACTGGCTGAGGGACAGACTTGTCCTGAACAGGAGAACAGGAATGGTACAAGAGCTCAGCCGTCTGACATCTTCCTGTCAGAGAGAGGGAGGCTGATAAAAGCTGCCAGAAAAATTGCCTCAGAATGACCCTTTCTGATAGGAGAGACAGTGTCCTGGAAACACCCATCATTTGGTAGCACAGATACTCAATTAGTTCCTTAGCTGCACAACCAAATTTCTTTAACTCTTCAACTTAAACCAAAAACCCAACCATTTTGTTTACTTCTGACATTTCCTAAAAGGAACAAAATGTTGAAACAATGACATATTTTTCTTTTTTACAGCCCTATCTGTCATTAAGAGACAGTTTGCTTAACATCTCCTCTTCCCTGGGAAGGTGATAGATGGGGCTGAACAAGACTTACAGGATCCCGTGAGTTGTCATTTGCGTCATCAGCAACAACGGTTATCGGGGAATCATCTCCCATTATTATTGCTTCAAAAAGAGATGTAGAGGAAAAATGGAGCAGGCTGGGATTTACTACAGTTAGTGGAGCAGGTTGAAGTAAGAGAAATAGAAATTTGGATTCTTTGTAGGAACAGACCCTGTGTGATGCTGTTGGGTTAGGCTGGGCCCCACTTTTGGAGGTGACATCACATGAGCATACTCAGGTTTGAAGCCTCCAAGAAAGACTGCTGGAGGCTGCCTTAGCAATCAAGAAAGGTGCAATGAAGAAAGTGGTGCATCAGTGATGAAACAAAAAATGGAGTTGATCAGAGCTGTCCTGCTTACCAAGCTAGGCCCACTTCTCCCCTGGATGTCATCCCAGTATACTTGCTGGAGAGATACTGGAAGGGACTGTAAGGGTGGTGAGATACTGGAACAGGTTGCCCAGAGAAGCTGTGGCTGCCCTGTCCCTGGAGGTGTTCGAGGCCAGGCTAGATGGGGCTTTGAGCAACCTGGCCTAGAGGGAGGCATCCCTGTCCATGGCAGGGGGGTTGAAACTCCATGGTCTTTAAGGTGCCTTCCAACCCAAACCATTCTACAATTCTATGATTCAGAATAACAGGTCAAACCCTAGTCTTCTACATCAGCTTCCACTGTGCTGCAGCAGGATCTCCTTTGCATACTTGAGACCACTGGAGATTCGGAGATGAACTCTAACAACTAACAAAAAGCCAGACATCAGATTTACCATTTAAACAGAGATTTTTAAGTGACATCTTATGTCTTCCAGCCCCTGACTCCAAAGCCCTGAAGCACTGCACTATCACATTCCTGCCCTTTTTCCTTTCCCAGGGAAATTGACCTGGGTAGGAAGTGATGATTACGGACTGGTTTTGGGAACTCTTAGGAATATTTCTTAAAGCTGAGATGAGGAGAATGAGCGCACCAAAATGCCCATGCTATGAGAAGCGGTAAGTACCCTAGGATGCCTCCCCAAAGTTCTTGAGACCCGTGACTCTTTCACTGCTCAGCCTCACTGAAACTCCTCTATTGTCAGGGGTTTATTTTCCATCTGCGGCATTTTCTCACCTCTCCATAAAGCCAACGGCCAGTTCTGTTCATGGGGAAACCTGTAGTAATTCTGTGGAAACCAAAAGACTGAATCATACGGGAGCACAATCAGGCCATGAGAATTTAGTAATGAATCTGACAGGGATAAAGAGAATTGGGGGTTGTGGCTGTTGTAAAATAAATTATTTAGTGTGACCAAACACTTCATAAATTCTTCCTTCCTACTTCCTTTTTGAATGCAGTTATTTCTACCAGTAGCTAGATTCACACTCTTCCATGTCCAAATGAATTTCTTTCACAGATTAATCAGCAGCTGGAATCAGGTGATATCATGGACTCCAACGTTAGGTTGTCATCAAATATTATGTTTCTCATATTTATTTATTTTTTTAACTTCACAACTGCAGCGATGGCTTTGCTGGCACAGTAGGCTGTTAAAAGGGAAGGAGAAGCTTTGCATTCTCTAAAAACTTTGGGGTTTGTCAAGTTCTGTCTCCAAGGATGTATCAGTTGAAAAAGTCCACATCTGGTCTAACCTGTTCTCCGTGATAAAAGCTGTCTTTGAGCAGACAGTCCTGACGGGTTGGTTTGGGAATAACTTTGACGGTTTATTTTCCATTTTAATTTTCAAACATTTGAAAGTGAGCAGGGAGCATAAGTGTCAATGAGTTTTGGTTGATTTTGTTTCATTGAGACATTAGTTTTGTTGCAGGCAAACAAAATTAGAATATCTATTACAGCACTCAATTTTCCAAATCATTGCAGAAGGATGAGATTACAGTGAAATATTTTCTGTTAATGTGCTTAAGCATTTACAATTATGGAAGCTTTTTCATAAGTAAATGCAAAATTATTGCAGCAATTCTGGGTATCAGCAGGGTTTGAAAGCCTTTAATTAATTTTGGTTACATTTGAAACATTCCTAATAATGTGAGAATAATAAACCAGATTAGTCCCTGGGAAGACTCCCCTGAAGCTGACTGCAGGAGACCTGAAATAAGTTTGGGCTTTTTCTCTGGCATTTGGATAATCCATGAAAAATCCCCCAAAGGTTAACAACTGTAACAGGAAACACAACATATAGTCTGCGTATGTTACTCAGTTACATCCAAAGAAAAGTACCTTCTGATCCAAATGGGCTATGAACCAGGTCTTGTACTGTACACCTAAATTAGGAATACAGCCATCTCTGGGATAGGAACTGATCAAGGTCTTTCTTTCAGAATTCAGTCCAGAATCCCTTCTGTCTCCAAGGAGGTACATTTTTCCACATTTCCTATTTTCACTGGTATGATTCAAAAATGGAAAGCAAAGATTTACATACAAGGTACTAAATAACCTGCTGAATTCGAATAATTTCCTACTGGGTAGATATATCTTTTTCCATCCACATTTAAGGTAACCAGACCAGATAGCCCTCTTTTTAACAAGCTGATGTGATGTACACAGGATGAATGAACAGGTGAACTCTCTGCAGCTACAAGCAGAAAAGCTCTGAGCATTTGGCACCACCGAGGCTGCTCCTCCCTGCAGCACAAGTCAGAAAATGGAGCACAACTGCAGCAACAGTGTGATGCCCAAGGTGATGCAGGGAAGCAGCAGCAGAGAGAGCAACAAGGACTCTCTTGCGCATGCCAGAACCACCCTTGGGCCTTGGGACTGCACTGACCGATGAACAGCGAAGTCCAGCTGATTTGCTCTGGGCATCTGTCTTAGCCAGGCCTTCAGTGGTGCTCAGGCAGCTTGAGGAGACCCTTCTCTCTCTGTCCAAAATCCCAGCTTTTATTAGATCTGCATATATCGGTCCAGTGCTTCTTGGGCTCACGCCTATTGTCCTCATGTTTATTGTCCTTGCATTTCTGCCAGTGTTTCATAGAACTTCCAGGGCTGTATCCAAATGCTGAAGGGAAGAGAATCACTGACTCCTACAGGCTCTCAATCAAATCTTTCCTTTACTGAAAAACATGCAGTCCTGCAGAGAGGGTTGAATTTAAGAGCTTGACAGAGCATCGTTGGTTTTGCTGGTTTGGTTTCTCAAGGGTATATATCAAATAAAGACATAGGAAGCCAGCTCAAGAAAGGGCTGAGATGCATAGTTCCCTTTTATTTCCTTTCCAAAATGTACTTACATAGCCTTTTACTTACAATTTGTCCTATGGAGCAGCCACTGGGACACTGCCGAAAGCTGAGAGCATCACCTCAGTACCCGGACAGCCCGCTACAGAAGCAGTGCTACTGAAACCACAGAGAGTGGGTTATTCTACAGAAGAAACGGGGAGGCACTGGAAACAGTTTTCTATTTTCTTTTAGCAGCACTGCTCAGCTGAAGAACCCATAGGTACCTGGATGCAGCTCTTGGCCTTCCAGGACTTAAAAACCGCAAATACAGTTTTATTCACTTCCCAACCCTTGGCTCAAAACTGCCACTCAGTAAATAAAGAAACAACTACTGCTACTTAGAAATTTCTCCTGCCACTGCTTCATTCTGCCAGGGGATGAAGGCTGTGCTGTGATGTGACCATGACACACCATGGGTGTTGTGGTGACACTTGAGAGCTTTCGGTTGTGCTCCCAAGACAGTCGGCACCATTGCTCTTCATCTCTCATCTTTAGCAGGACAAAGCCTGGCTGGTCAGATAAAGGGCTACAGCTGGAAATTTTAGTCAAACTGAGAAAAATAATTGAAAATGAAGCCTTCTTGGGAAACATCTTGGGTTTCTGTTCCAGACGAGACAGCTGAGTCGGCATTCTCATCTTCGCCTTCTATGTCTATGTGTTGGAAGTACTGCTGGTGATGCTCCCTTTGCACCTCCACTAGAAGCAAAAGATGATCGAGTTTTGCCTGATGAACCACCTGCTGTTCTTACCCTTTCGAGCTCTTCTTTCTCCTTCGGTGGGACTGGTCAGCTCTCATGGTGTTTAGAGTCAAATTTACAAATTGCAGGCACTAATGAGGGTGCTTGGGTTCATTGCTGTATATGTTCAAGTAGCTATTCTTTATGATTCATTTTTTCTGCCATGAGTCAACTTCTGCATGTTTCAGGCTTCATGAGAAATATTTTACAACAAAAAGCCTCCCAATGCTATAAGCTAAAACTTAGATCAAAGTATTTGGTACATCCCTTGAGCATAAGTTTTATTACATATTTCTTAATAATAAAGACAGAAGTTCTTCTAGAGAAGTCCCCAAGAGGCTGACATAATTTGTATACTTTTTCCATTCTCTTATAGATTTCAATAGAAGATTAGATCCTATTTATAGGTGTCCATTGAATGGTTCAAAAAAGCCAACAAGAACAGTAAGAGATGCTGATGACCGGTCTCTTTCAGCACACGCTTAGAATGATTAACTGTCCATTAACTTTGCAGTATAGTTTGGCTGAACCAAAAATTACATTAACGCCGTTAACATCGAAAGGAACTATTTCAGCTTGTCAGAAATGTATTGGCTTTACCAAAAGATCAAAGCACAAGACAAACCAGATCACACTATTAGGCAAGACTCTTCCCTTTGAGTAAGTCTGGTGGATGTAGAACAACATTGAGAAGATGCTTTTCTGAGAAATGAGAGATGTGGGTCAGATCCTTTCAGATGGAGAAGATCCTCAGATGTGGGTTTTACACAGTCTACATGGGTGCTTGCCTTTGCAGAAGAGGTGGCCACTACCATCAGGGATTTTATAACATTGGCTCGCTATTTCCTTTTTTTCCACTATAAATATTTGTCCTCATTTGAGGGAACGATGTCATTTTGGGTTGAATAAAGTATGTTCCACAGCTTAGAGTAACATTTAACAGTTTTTTCTTCTGAACACAAATCAACCCCAAATATCTTTACTGTGTATCAGTTCAAATTTATTTCAGCCCAACTTTTATTTAGTTGGATCAGCCACCAAACGGAAAATTTATTCAAATAGCCTTAAGAGTCAGAACATATGTGAAGAGTCATTGACATATGTGAAGAACACGTGTTTATAATAAGCAGGAGTCTCTCTGTCCAAGAGTTTACAACCTAAGGAACAAGTCAGGACTCAGAAAGGCTCCTATCTCTGTGTTATACAAACATTTAGGAAGTTAGCAAGGGAACTGGGAACTCAGCCTGGACTACCAGTATCTTAAATTGGTGTCCAAGCCACAAGTTCTTCTTCCCTTGCTGCTCACATCTCCCTCTCTCTTTCCACAGCAAACCTCCTCCAGTTCTAGTGGTTAAAGGGTCTCCTCACTATCGGAAGAGCCAGCTTCCTTATCCCCTCAGAGTGCACAAGGTGGCCGTTCGGAGACTCTTAGACACATGAGCTCAGCACTGAGATTAGAACTGAACAGATGTTCTGTGTTCAGATGTAACCTCTACAGTGGGAACAAGTTTGTCTTTGCAAGAAAAACTCCTCTGCCATCACCTGCCGAGTGCACATGCTGTGGTATTGGTTAACTACAGATCAGGACCTGAAGGCTAGACAGCATCCACAAGGAATCTTCCCTGAATAAATAGAGTAGGCTTAGAGCTTATAAAAGGTGGTGCACTGGTCATCTGAGACAAGAAATTACTCTAAGAGGAGAAATGATTTAACTGGCTTTGAAGATAGCTGCACTGGGTGGGAGAATTAAATGAATCTGATGTTGTTTTGGAACCTCCTGTATAGATATTGAAATAAACAGGAGTGTGAAAAGATCTGAGAAAGACACAGGAGACAGAAATGCAGTTTAGGGAGGAAAGCAGAGGTGGGTGAGAAATGATCTAAGTGTTGGCACTGTGTGCAGTGCAGTGGGCATTGCTCATCTTTGTTAACAACATAGGGCTTTGCTACCCCCTCCCCGGAGGGGGTTCCTCAAGTCACTTCTCACTCTGGGTGTTCACCATCTTTCCCATCCAGATAGGAAAACTTAGGCAAGGAGAGGTAAAGACCAACATTTTCAATACTGACCAGCGATTTTTGATATGTTTATTTCTGCAGATCTAAAAGGAAACCATGAAATCCATGACTTTTATGAATCTCATAACTTTCACGAAATGTGGAATATTGTCTACTCAGCATGTATAAAAGTGGGGCCCAAGGTGTTTCAAATTCAGCATTTGAAATGAGTACGTGGGAAATGGTCTCCTGCTATTGTTGCTCATACAGAAAGCCACCACCATTGCTGTTTCCTTTTCTAAATTACAGTGAAGACATCTTTCTTCTTTTCAAATAATATATCTGATTTTTTCATTACTTACCACAGATTTTGTTTCCCCATTTGAATACAAGCTGTAAGTCACCCACAAATAACATGGAGGTATCTGTGGAGTTGCATTTGCTTTTTCCTGACATTTCTATGAGTAAACTCATCAGACTTGATAGGGAAGATGAGAAAATGGCCTCTTCCCTCCATGTTAGGAAGAACTGTAATTTTTTTTGGATGAGGGTACTGCAGCTCTTCTGACAGCACTACACCCACCCACTACCTTGCTGAGTTTTATGCTGCCTTCAGTGACAGCACAGATGCTGGAATTGAACCGCTTGGTGACTGTCAGGCAATGTGTCCATGGAGTGGTGGCATTCTTTCACCACAGATTTCAAGCACAGAAAAGCTCCCAGCCAAGCCAATCATCTTTTCTGCTCTTTTACCTCCTCCTTATATTAGGACTACACTGTTTCTGTTTGTGCAAATGCCCAGTTCCTGGTGTAGATTTAGGAAAAATACACCTCCATAGATAGCAGAGATGTTTTAGAAAAACTGTATCTTGTATTCAAAGGAGTGCCTGTGATTTTTTCAGGCTGAGAGAGCCGGGGTTGTTCAGCGTGGAGAAGAGAAGGCTCCAGGGAGATCTTATTGAAGCCTTCCAGTACCTGAAGTGGGCTACAGGAGAGATGGGGAGGGACTGTTTGCAAGAGCACATAGTGATAGGAACAGGGGCAGCAGTTTTAAACTAGAGCAGGATAGGTTTAGATTAGACATTAGGAAGAAGTTCTTTACAATGAGGGTGGCGAGATGTGAACAGGTTGCCCAGAGAAATAGTGGAGGCTCCATCCCTGGAGACACTCAAGGTCAGGCTTGGTGAGGCTCTGAACAATCTGATTGAGTTAAAGATGTCCCTGTTTACTGCAGGGGGGTTGGACTAGATGGCCTTTAAAGGTCCCTTCCAACCCAACACATTCTATGATTCTATTGATTCAAGGTCCTTTCTTCTGTAGTTCTCTGTCAGGTAATGACATTCTGACAGGCTAACTTCACCTTGACAAAGTCAGATCCATGTGCTATTCTCTTTCATTTCTCTCTCTCTGACTATTGTATAGTGTCCTGTCAACTGTAAAATAGCAACTGTATTTCAATCCAGCCCTGGCTGAAATAATCTCCAGGCTCTACCTGGGCTTTGGGAGATAGACCTTATTTACTACCCACAGTCAACTCGGGCCTGTCTGTGTGAGTTGCAGTATGACTGTGTTTCATGAAGACCGTTTTGACCGAGAAAGAACGTCATCCATAGTGCCTGCAAAGTTTTGCTGCTCTGGAAACACATATTGTTGTCATATGGAAACATCTGTGAGATGTATGGGAACACCAAGCTGATTTGGGTGAAATACGGCAATGGAATGGAAAAAGACGAGCATAACTGCGCATATGAAAAACTACAGGTGAGGAGTATGATTCATTAGCAAAGTGCAAGACCTTGCATAATTTAAAAATAATTAACTTCTGAAGTTCTTGAAGCAATTGATGCTTGTCAGACGGAGAAAAGTAGAGGGAAGTTACAAAGGAGATGTGGAGGTACTAGTTACTGTTATTTCCTTAATCTGAGATCTACTGTTGAACCTCCCTGATGCATCTTCTGGTTTTTTCTTCAACTCACTTACAGTTTCACTGTACTAGAGGAAAAACAAATCCTTGAGGGTATGAAGAGCCACAGTGGTTTAACTGTAGATTTGCCTTAAAATAGCTTTGTTTGATCAGTAGAAAATCCCTGTATGAACTCTCTTATTTATCTTAAAATGTAATAAACTCTTCAGTTATTGCATAACTGAAAATCAAACTGGCTTGAACCCGTTTAACTAAGTTAGTTCAAAACCCAATTTAAGACTTGATTAAATAGTGTTAATGCAAAGTTAAATAAACTAAATGCCAGTAAAGGCTATTTTAGGAATTGCCACTCCTGCTGAAGGGAAGGGGTTTAAATGAAACTAATTTACTTTAAGAGTTAGTAAGATAAACTATTCTAAGTGCTTGTGTGGAGAGAAGCTTGCAGAAATATGACAATGGATACTTTGGAAAAATGCTGCTTAACATGAGTAAATGAGTGAAGATCAGAAACAGAAAGCGATTACGCCTTGCTTTTTTTTTTTAAACAAAAATTAAACCAGGACACTTTCCCCCTTACCTCTTAGGGGAGTGAAAAATACATTATTGCCTACATTCACTCAGTTTTCCTGGAATTGCTGCTACAGTTGCAGCTTCAGCAATGGGACCACTGGCGATGATAGAACTGTGCCAGCAGAGGCAAACTGGGCTGAATCAGGGTTCTTGAGGTGGTGGAATCCAGCAAACAATGTGGCTTTGTAAGAATTGCCCTGGTAGTGTCAGGAGTTCTGCAACATGAGACATTTCACAGAGAAATCTTCCACAGAGGGCTAGCGGAGCACCTAATGTGTTTTGCAGGAATCTGATTACGATAAAATCCCCTCAAAGGATTATCACACAGCAAAAGGGAGTTGAGACTGCGGATGTATCTGTGTGGAACAGCTAATCCAGCTACCGAGGACATGTCCATGCATAGAAGGCCTCTGCCCCCTAGTGTATCCAGCAAAACTCGCTTTTTTAGGGTATAACAGGGAACCTCCTTGAAATACAACTGGGGAAGGATTTATTTGAATATTAATGTATAATTGACATTCCTTACCCAGGTCCATCCCATGATGACTATCAACAGAGGGCCCAAGTAAATTATACAGGTTCATCTGCATTGTTACGTCTTGGTTTGTCTGTCATTTGTATTTTTAGAAGATGTTAGACATGTATTTTCCTTTTTCCCAGGACTGACTTCATTTCAGTTAAAGCCATTATTGATTTATCATTGACTTCAGGCAGAACAGAACAGTGTTAACTCGTGGTTTCCCAAGTCACGTGCAGATCTACTGACTTCTCAGAGCCGGGGATCGTCTGAAGGATTTGTCCCAAGATCTGGAAAGCCAAAAAGATACCAACAGCTTTAAAGGCAAAATACTGTGTGCATTTGTCTCCTAAAGAGATACTTGATTCTTTAGCAAAACTGTACAAAGCATGCATGTAAGGAGGCAGGAGAAACTGTTTTAAGGAGACACCGGCCCAGACGGCACCATGGTAACAGGAGCTTTGCCAGGCATGCCCAGCAGTCTGCTCCTACTTGATGGGCCTTCAGAGGACCTGTGCTTAAAAAGTAAGACTTTGGTAGTATTGCACTGATTTGGACACACCGCTGGTGGCTTTATAACTGCACACTTAGCCAGATTTGATCCCTGTCCCTTTCCCGCCACCTTGGCCTTTTCTTTGATTTGGGTTTTATATTTGGCTCATTTCTATACCCATTAGAAAGCAGTCACCTTACACAGCTTCTGCAATGCTGGAATGAATGGACCATGAGATGATGCTGGGTCTGCACAATACTATGGGAGATGTACTGAATGAGCATTCATGGCACAACTGGTTAGTATCCCCTTGTGATGGAGATGTGCTGCTGAGAGCCAGAGCAATAGTCTACACCCTGGGGGACTTTAGATCCATATTTTATATCTGTTTTAGAAGGACATGCCATACTCTTCCGTAGTGGCATTTAGACTTAACTTTAGACGTAAGTCTAAACTATCTGGCGGATGTAAGGCTTCATGGACACACCAATGTGGTATCATCCTTTAAAAATCAACACAGAAGTGTGCCATGAGTATGTGACATCCGTCCACAAGTGGCACTCTGTCATGAGCCCTGGCTGCATGTCAAGTAATCTTAGGAATGAGCAGATCTCTTTCAGTTATGAGAAAAACGTTTACTCTGGTATTCAGTAATGACCTTTCCTCGAGGGACTGCAGACTTACAGAGTGGAATAAATTGAGCAAGACTCTTGGAAAGTGCTGTCTCTTCTAGTGTAAAATCTCAGATATGCTGGGTCTGATCCTATTCATATCTTATTCTGTGTAAGCATAAGAGGTTTTAATGTTATTTTGACAGATGGTATTGTATCTGTTTCCATTCAAAGGCCAAGGGAGCATCTCAGTGTTTGAATTTGTGTCAGTAGTCCTATTTCCGGGTGTTATTTATACCTCCTGAAATAAACCAGTCACAATTCTTTGGATACGTTTGGAGGATTCTAACAGTTTATGACCCAAAACTCCCTGAGATCTCCTATTGTAAACGTCTAAGTACTAAAATGGAGCACCTTAGGGCTATTCCGCAGAACACGTACTTCAGAATAACCACCAGCCTGGTGACAATTGCTTCTGGCAAGAGACACTGATCTCCCAAGTCAAAAAGCTGTGATGCAGCTTTATCACATGGTTTTCCAAAGAACAGGCAAACTTGACCTGTGAGAGATTCTTCAAGAAAAAGTCTACACAGATCTGTTTAAAGGAGAGGAAAAAAAGGCAGAAATGTTTTTGATGACCATATGAACAGAGTGCTGGCCTTTGCTCAAAGAGACTTTTCACTCTCTCTCCAGTCAGATGCTGCTCATGTGATGCTGCTGGTTAAAAAAGCACACGGAGGGGCATTCTGACTGAAAGCCGGATGGTGGTAACCCTCAAGGAAGGAGAGACTGAAACAATTCCTTTTCTTCCTCTTACCCACTTCAGGGTACAGAAAATGAACGTGGAGTTAAGCAAATATTTGCCACCAAAAAGTACAAAGGAGGCAGGCAGAATACGCATCCTCTGAAAGACAGCTGGGTTTCACAAACCCCCACCTGCAGTGCCATCAGTTCTTGTGCTTTCATGACGGTTGCAGTACATGTAATTTTTCCCAAACCCCTTTGTTAGGTTGCATGAGACCCAGATCTCTCTGCACATGACCAACAGGATGAGAGCAAAAGGGAGGATGCAGTGTAAAATGTGGAAAGAAGCACAAGGAATTTCTTTGTCTCTAAACTTCAGGCCAGAGATCTGAATAGACACCTGTGTAGTTCACATTAATGCAACCTTCTCCCAGAGCCCTTCATACTCAAAAGCAGCATTTTTAAGAGAGAAAAAAAGCTGCAAGTGTAGCTCCTAAAGCTGCTGAGAAAGGCCAACTGGGCTTGTAAAACCACTTCCAGTCCCTTCAGCCCCCAGAAGAAGGAATCAAAGCCCACCCAGCAATTAAGAAAGAAGGTAGTTAGCAAGGATGTCTTGCAGTCTGATTATAAGCATGGGTTTTAGTCAACCTTAAGGCATTGGCAGCCTTTGAAATCCGCAGGGCGGTGCTGAATGGAGTATCAGATTCAACCTGCTGTTGAATCCGAAACAGCTTGCTTCCCAAGAGGCTTCCCCATCCACATGCCTTGATTTCAGGGACTTGGGATGGCATGGAAGTCACAGCTGCCATTTAAAAAAGGAAGTGGAAAAACCCCACCATTTCTCTCACTGTGATACTTGAGAAAAAAAAAAAATAGCAGAAGAGGCATTAGCCAGTAAAAAATTCCTAAGATATTAAAAAAACAGAAGGCAAATGAAAACTAATCAGTATTGCTACTTAAAATGTCACGATTTGGAGGAAAAGGGGAACTCCATCAGAATTCTGAGGAATGCAGCTTTGAAAACACAACCAAATTATTTGCAAGGGCTGGGTATCTACCAAGACAAAGGTAAATACAGGTACACTGCTGGCTGCAACTGGACAGAGGAAGGGCAGTGAAACGAAGCTAGAATTTGAAAAGACAGCATAAAGAGGGATGGGGATGAATAGACATTAAAAAAAAGGAAAAGAAAAGAGAAAGCATTAACCAGCAAAGATTGCTCTGTCTGTTATATGGCAGAAATGAAGTGAACCGAGGGAGAAAATCATAAAGGAGACACTGATGGGTGTTAGTGAAAAATGAAGAAAATTCAGCTGTAAGAAAACACATCTGTTCCTAACTCAGCGAATCGCTTCATATGGATCAAATCTGCATATTAAAGCCTCAGTGGCTGTAATGGGCTGAGGAACAGCTTGCCTATTGCTTGTACAGATTTATGGCAGGCCAGGGCTTTCACTGGGACATGCTTGTAGTCAGCTCAGTGATAAGTCCAGGGAGGCTCAGATGGACTTCTTTGAAGAAGTAAAATGTTTATAACAGATGGTGCTCAATGGAGTTAAATCCAGCTGGCGGCCGGTCACAAGTGGTGTTCCTCAGGGCTCAGTATTGGGGCCTTTCCTTTTTAATATTTTCATCAATGATATAGATAAGGACATAGAAAACACTATTAGTAAGTTTGCAGATGACACTAAGTTGGGTGGGAGTGTTGATCTGCTTGAGGACAGGGAAGCTCTACAGAGGGACTTGGATAGACTGGATAGATGGGCCAATGTTAATGGCATGGCCTTCAACGAGGCCAAGTGCTGGGTCCTGCACTTGGGCCACAACAACCCCATGCATCGCGACAGGCTTGGGGCAGTGTGGCTGGAGAGCTGCCTGGCAGAAAAGGACCTGGGGGTGCTGGTCGACAGGAGGCTAAACATGAGCCAGCAGTGTGCCCAGGTGGCCAAGAAGGCCAATGGCATCCTGGCTTGCATAAAGAATAGTGTGACCAGCAGAAGTAGGGAGGTGATTGTCCCCCTGTACTCAGCACTGGTTAGGCCACACCTTGAGTATTGTGTCCAGTTCTGGGCACCTCAGCACAAGAGAGATATCGAGGTGCTGGAGCGAGTACAGAGGAGGGCAACAAAGCTGGTGAGAGGCCTGGAGAACAAGGCTTATGAGGATCGATTGAGGGAGTTGGGGTTGTTTAGTTTGAGGAAGAGGAGGCTGAGGGGAGACCTCATCACTCTCTACAACTGCTTGAAAGGGCACTGTAGAGATATTGGTGCTGGTCTCTTCTCATGGGCAATGAGCGACAGAACAAGAGGGAATGGCTGCAAGCTGCAGCAGGGTAGGGTTAGGCTAGACATTAGGAAAAAATTTTTCACGGAGAGAGTGGTCAGCCAGTGGAATCAGCTGCCCAGGGAGGTGGTGGAGTCACCCTCCCTGACTGTGTTTAAGAGCAGATTAGATGTGGTGTTGAGGGATATGGTGTAGGGGAGAACTTGTAGAGTAGGGCTGATGGTTGGACTTGATGATCCCAGGGGTCTCTTCCAACCTAAATGATTCTATGATAAATATTTTTACTGTTATCCCAAATTTGAGTCAGATAAGTAAGCTCCACAAAAAGTAAAGAGGTCTAAAACTACTGTCAGTTGTTGTGGAAAATTTGAACACAACCAAAATCACTCCTCCTAATTTTAAACAAACTTGCTGAGTGTATGATGTGCAAAGGATTCAACTAATCAGAGAAATTCCCAGTTAAAAAAAAACCTCCAGCGGTACTAAGCATTCAGTGAAAAGGAACTCAAGAGCTCAGGACAAAAGACCAAGGATAGATACAACCTTTGAGAGAAACCTGTCACAAAGAGCTCTGATATTCTGCCGGTGAGGAATGCAACCAAACACAGACTTTATCAGTTTCCCTAGACTGCCTTTATGTTGACAAAGGAGAGCTGGCTAGACTTTGACAAGCATTTCTCTGGGGCTCTGAAGAATTTCACACGTTAACTTTTTTCTGTGCAAAGTGGCTCATTCTAAGGACCACAGGTGCGAGGAAGGTTTCTCACTTGTCGCCAATGCTGTGCAGGAAATCTGGGCAAAGAATGTGGCAGCCAATTTGGATTTGGAATCAGCAAAAAATTCTGTTTTGTCCAGTGAGATATAGTGGGGCAGTTGACTGATTGCACCTCGTGTCTCCTTCATTGCCATTTCACCCTTCCTTTGTCTCTAAGGGGCGGCACGAAGCGAAGAGGAAGGTGAAGCTCTGCGGCAAGTACTCCCTGGGCTGTGCTTGTGGTTCTTCCTACGCCGCAAGAGCAGCAGAGGGAATGCGGTTGGTGTCTCTGCCCCCGCAGAGGATGAGCAAGTGCTACAGAGCTGACAATCTTCATTTCAGTCAAGTGTTGCTTGAAAAGCAACGGCAACAGCGGGGGCACACGACAGGTTTGTGTGGAGAAAAATTCATCTGTCCACAGGATTATCTTGTATACTAACATGCTAATTTCTTTTTGATTTTTTTTTTTTAAAGGCTTACACCCTTAAAATACAAACTTCTTACATCTACAGCAAATAATGTGAAAATGTTTGTCATTCTCCTGTATTCATCCCTCTGATCCACAGACCGAGGAGAGGTCAGACACGACCCCGAAACGATCACTCTTCCTCTGCTTTCTGGACTTTCTCGACTTTCTCCCTTACCTTTCCATTTCAATTGGGATTTGCCCACTCAAACACCCTTCCCATTGACTGAAGGCCGCTGATGAGCATTTAAATGCCTTAACATCGCCGGTGGCTCAGCTAGCTTCAGGGCCTGTAAAAACCTACGTTACGGATGCTAAGTCAAGCACTTGCAAACAATTGATCTTAAATCGCTTTTCACCGGCGCCCGGTCGCAGGAGGCACCGTTCCCCGCGCCCCCACCGGGCCAATCCCTGCCTCCCGTGACCCGGCGGCGCCCCCACTATGGCGGCGCGGCCGCCTCCCCACAGGCTGCCTCACCTCCCGGGGAGGGGATGTGAGGGAGGGGGAGAACCGCCTTCCTATTGGCCATCTCTCTCCCCACCCTCCTATTCCATTGGATCAAATTGACTAGTAGGCAGGGTCTCCCCTCGAGCGACAGCCACTGCGACGAATGGATGAGCGCGCTCATTCCCCTTGGCCTAGCGTTGGGTCCAGAGTGTGGTGGAGCCAATGGGAGCGGAGGGGAGCCCGGTCCGTGCCGGGAGCAGGTAGACGGTGGCGGCTCGGGCTGCCCTGGCGGGGCCGGGGAGGGTTCGGTTATGGACGGGCGGGTTCCAGCTGCCCTCCCCATGGGGAGGGCCGGGGCCGGGCCGGTGTTTGTCTGGGGCTCGCCGCACTGCCGGAGCTGTGCGAGGCCGCTCTGCGAACCGGCACAGAGGCGGGGGGGGGGAGGAGGTCCGTCAGCCTTGGCTCGTTCCAGTGGAAGTTCTGTATGGCTGCTCTTAGATGTGTGCACGCTACGTATGGGTGTATATGCACGGAACGCACATTTGTGTATGTGTGTGAAATATACATGGATGCGTGTGTGTGTTCCTCCCGGGCGGCGGCGTTCCTGCCTCCAGCCCAGGGTTTCATTTGGAAGCGCTGGCGGAAATTCGGAGGAAGCTGCATTTTTAAGCATTGGAAAGGGCAGCCGGGGAAAACGCCCGCATGGGAGCAAGGTCTCCTTCTGGCCCCCGGCAAAGACTCTACCTGCCAGGACTTCTTTTGTCTTTTTCGTTTCCTTTTTTTTTTTCCTCATAAAGTATTTGTTTTCTCTCTCCCTGCCAGCTGCTGTGCAGTGACCATGTTGGCCCGTGGTGACCAACTCGGCCCAAACGTGGGTGCCCTTGCTTGGGTGTCCCGGTGGTGTCGGGGTCAAGGAAAGTAGCTGCTCCTGCCCGTGAAGTTTGGCCCAGGCTTTGAGGGCTGCAGGGCTGCGAGGAGAAGTTGGCTGTTGGTGTATTTGGGTTTAACGCTGGCAAAATAGTCTCTTGTCACCCCCTTGGGGAGGCTGTGATTTCAGCTTTGACAGCAAAATATCCCCTTTGGGGCTAGACAGCGCCTCCCTGGTGGGGCAAAGGAAAGTAGTGCTAGTCCAGGCATCTCGGTGTGCCCTGGGGAGGAGAAAGAGGGCCACAGATCTCTACAGCTTCCCATGGTATCTCACGTTTTGTTATTTTTGCATTCTGAAGCTGAAAGTGAGCCACTTTTGACCGCTGAGATGGGAGGCTCCAAGTTCCCTGTCGTTTTAGAAGCACACACGCTCTGGCTTTAGTGACCAGTAAGAACCTGGAAATCTCTCCACCTAATTTTGGTCCCAGTTTAGGATTTCTTCAAAGTTTTGGGGTTTGTTTTGCTTTTTCTCCCCCCCCCCGCCCCCCCCCCTCCTTTTCC
>VZTM01031148.1:94980-107159 GCA_013400555.1 Jacana jacana | reverse complement strand
TATTTACCAGCAGCAGCGATTACTACAGCTGAAACTGAGATCAGGCTGTCAATGCCAGCCCAAAGCCTTCCCTCGAGCTAAATATAGCAAAGGAAAACTAATTCTCTTCACTGAACCGCCATCAAGAGAACATCAGTATGTCTAAGCAGGAATTTTAGCTCTCAAGTGGATTATTAAGTGTTCTGCCAGCCTATGGCAGCGGTTCTGTGCTGTATAGTGTACTCCTGTTGTTTGTGATGGATGAAACGCAAAGCAAAGGATTTAGGTTTGCTTGCAGGACAAAATCAAAAGGCAAACCAAGGCTGGACCCTAATGTTAGTGTGAATCACCCCAGTTTCATCAATGTCCATAAACCTGGTTTATTGTGGCTGAGAAGGGAGGTCCCTTGTACAGAGGATATCTGGAAAGAGAGAAATGGTGAGTCCTGCTCTCCTGTGGGCTTCACAAGACTGCTATAAAGCAGGAGTTGTATTCCTACCTCAGCTGGTCTGTTAGAACAAATACTTGCTACTGACCCAGTTCTTGTCCCCTTCCACTTTTGCCATGTAGTTCTGAGAGTTTGCTCTTTTGCCTCTTAAACATTGTCTGATATTTTTTTTTTTAATGGGATGTAACAGTTTCAATGCATCCATGAAGGAAAAGAGGAAAACCTCGCCTGATCCCCCTGATTTGGGTAGACCATGCCCTATAGCTCTCTGTGACTGTAGATACAGATTGCATTTTCAGGTGGGTGTGAAAGTGAGCAGGCTGGTCCTTCCTCCCCTGAAAGACAGAGCTCGCTCTGGCAGCTGGCACAGTGTTGGTGCCAGTTCAAAGTGCAGCTCTGATGAATAAATTAGTGATGTTAGACAAACTCTGTGGTGGGGCAGAGAGGGAGGGATGATGTTCCTACCTCTGCAAACTGTACATCAAAAACCCCTGCCACAGGGACTCCTGTAAAATCCCAGCTACATTTGGATCTGTTTCTGTCAGTTCTTACTGAAACCAAAGCCTTGTACATAAGGGACGGTAAAGCTGTGTTCAGGCTCGAGTCTGCCTGATGACCAGAAGGATTGTTGTTGCATCTTTGCATTTCTCAGTGTCCTTGTTGAGGGAGAACAACAGAAAATGTCCAGCTGTGTTACACCATAAGATTTTTTTTTCTCATGTAATCATGGCAGTAATTAGCACTTGGGTTTTGCTACCGTTTTGATTCCTCCAGTGGGCACAACTAGAGTGTTGAAAGTAGGCTAATTGGCTGTCCCTTCTAAATCCTCTGCAGAATTGCTCTGTTCTTATAGCAAAAATTGTGCTGCAGTTCCTTCAATGCTGGGAGAAAAAGTTCTTTAATATTTTCAAACTATCAGAGAGCAGATCTTTTATTTCTTTCCCGGCCTGTTACATGGGTTTGAGAGTCATATAAATTCTGTGGGTCACAAATCCCATGGCATGCATAACTTAGCATGTTCACAGATCAAGAAGTATGTCATGATTGAATGACTTTACGTACCTGGCTTCTTTAAAGAAGAGCTAAATCCTGTAACTGAACCAGAATCTTGTCTCTTAACCCC
This sequence comes from Jacana jacana, assembly GCA_013400555.1. NCBI lineage: Eukaryota > Metazoa > Chordata > Aves > Charadriiformes > Jacanidae > Jacana > Jacana jacana. The sequence continues at coordinate 105,609 of VZTM01031148.1, read as the reverse complement.
ATATATAAGCCCCCACATGTTCAGTTGGAAGAGCATGTTAAGTAGCTGGAGTGGAGATTCTGGGCTCTCACTCGGTAAGAGCGCAGTATTACAATGAAGCTTACTGGCCTGGCTTGAAGGCCACCCCTTTGGGTTCCTGTAACTGTACCACTTCTGTCACGAAGAGGAACAAAATGATATGAAAAGGCTTGGAAGAGAAGGTTTCATTTGAACTGACCGACATTCTAAAATTACTTGAAGGTGCCAGATGCATTGAGGAGCTTGTGAAAGACAGGGGAATCTGCTGCTCCTTCCTCTTTTCTTCCTTCAAAGTGATTTTCAGTTTCTGTAGTGAAAAGCAGCAATATCTCACAGATTTTCAAAGTATCCACTCTGATCTCTCAAGCTGTGTGGTAGACAGCATAATGGACTGGTTGGTCGGGGAATGAATGATTCAGATTTAAGTGACAGTGTCCAAGTCATGTGGCTTCTTCAGCTTCCTCTGCCGAGCTGGAAACACACAGGCTTTTTGTCAAAAGATACTTGGGTAAAATCCTGCAGAGGATGAGGTGTTCTTGTATATATTACAGATTTATAATGTGTTAGAGGTTTGGTTTTGCTTAGGCACAGATGGCTGAGAATCAGAAGGCAACTGAATTATCCTTACTTACCTCCATTACTTTGTTAAGCTGACTTAATAAAGATGAAAAGGAATTTCCTTACCACTTGCCTTTAGAGCTTTCTGAAATACTGGCTTTAAGTCTGGTTTGCACTATCCAAAGCAGCATACCTTTTCTCTTTGGTGTCTAGAAAGAAGAGCTGTTCCTTTCCACTCTGCACTGTGCCACTGCTTTGCTTGTTTTTCTGCACACAGCAGTAGGTGGGAAGAGGCCAAACATTTCTAGCCCTGACTTTTATACTCTGAGTTGTTGCCCATCCAAGTGGTGTTGCTTTTAATCACAAGGCAACATAAGGGGAAAAAAAAAAAGTGGCTCACTGAAGGAGGCAAATCTCTTTCTTTCTACACAAACCTCTCCTTCTCCATGGGCAAAGAGAAGAACTGCTTATGAAGTTCATCTGGTTAATAAACAGTCATAACACAGCATGTAATTCCTGGTTAGTGGCTTGTGTAAAGCTGAGGGTCCAGGTTACCAAGAAATTTCTGCTACTTGCTGGTGCTTGCAGAAGCACTGTGTGAGAACTAAGCTCTCTCTGCTTTCTAGCAGGCAGCCAGTGTTTGAGGTGAAGCTTTGTTTGGCCCATGCAAAACAAACAGTAAAGTCTAAGGAACCCCCTTTGTGAAAATCAAGGTGTCCTAATGGGAGAGGGGCAATAGAGGCAGCAACCGTGAAAGCTGTGGCAAAGAAGTATTAAAGTGCTTCAAGGTGGTGTATTACAGTTTGCCCTGACCACAAAAGTCACTGGATTGATATGCCTAGGGTCACAGTAGTCTAAATCAGCTGTTAGAAGGAGATGAGAGTTACACAGCATGCTGTAGCCTCCCTGTTGAAATGGTCTCCTCTCCAGAGTTCCAGTTGTTTGCACCGTGGTGTTCACTGTTCCTCATTTCTTTGCTTCTGCTTGTTACCTCAGCCTTGAGTAGCACTTGGCTGTGCTCCTCCCAAGCGGCCCCTGGGAAAGCAACGATGATCACGTTCATGAACAACTCGGACAGCGAGGAGGAGCCCTGCAATGAGAGAACATCTCTGATGTCTGCAGAGAGCCCTCCAGTACCCTCCTACCAGGATGGTCTGCAAGCCTCAGAAGCAGGGGGAGCGCAGGCACATAGGGTAGGTCTGTGGCCTTCCTGGGGAGGGGAAAAATGAGGTGTAATAAATGTAACCCTGCTACTCCTTCATCCATCCCATTGGCCGGTGTTGTTCCTCTGGTGTCCCTCTCTCAGCCAGCAGCAGCAATGCCTGTTCCCATTTCCTCTCCTATGCCTTCCCCCTCCTTTTATCCCCATATACACTCCTCCCTTTTCCTTCCTTTTGGTAAAGATACAGACTTTTATTCAGGACCTGATGCGTGTATGACACTGGCAGGATATCCTTTTCAGCTTTCTTGTTTTGTCAGCGAATGCTTTGTCTGCCCTGGTCAAATGCAGCCAGTCCCACTGCCAGCAAAGCAGCAGGGAAAAGCAAGCGCAGCGTTGCTGTGGGAGGAGGAATGGATCAAGCTTATGCCACCTTGGATGACATTTCTTCTCTCAGTTCTGTGCACCTTGCCCTTCACGTGTCTGTTTATGTATTTGCACTTAAAGAAGCCCTTAGATATTCACGGGTTTGGTTTAAAAACCTTAATTGCAGGCTGTTTGTAATGGCATTTCTAATTGCATTATAAGGTTGGTGCTGTCCTATTAGGCTATTAGGAACAAGTTGAAATATGGCAGATTGAAACTTTGAACACAAAGAAAAGAAGGTCTTATATATTCACTAATGTTTCTTTTCAGAAGAGGCGAACAGGTGGCAGCCGTAGCCCTAACAATATTGCTGATGGGGATATGTCCAACTCGGGTGTTCCAGTGAGAGAAACCACCTCGGAAAATGAAGAGGAGGAACTGACTCTGAAATATGGAGCAAAGCATGTAATCATGCTCTTTGTGCCTGTCACCCTTTGTATGATTGTTGTCGTCGCCACCATAAAGTCAGTGCGCTTCTATACGGAGAAAAACGGGCAGCTGTAAGTGGGGTCTTCACAACAGGCTCTGAGTACGTGGGATCCCTTGCTTTACACACACTTTCCACGCACACACGTACATCTGCGTGCACAGAGTGCAGCCATGGCAGGTCGGGAGCCTCTTTACACAGCTAAAGGTGGCTGTGTAAACACACAGAGATCTTACTAAAGTCTGCTACACTCATCTGTGGAAGTTTTTCCATACCTGCACTATACTGATTTGTTGGCGCTGTCGTTAGGGCACCTTAAGCGAAGCCTGTGAGCTGCATAATAATGAAGTTGCTTCACGTAGCAGGCTGAACTCCTAGTCTGGTCACTCACTAGCTGGCAGCAACCGGGGAATAGCATGTTCATTTGGATGAGTGTTTCATTTCCTGACAACATTTCTGGTTCCTAAAGACTCATGGTGTGGACACATAATTCCATTCAGCTCTCGCTGACTGTGCCCCAGAGCGCTCCTGGGGCTCTTAACTGCTCTTCGTGTGGCGGGTGGAGAAACAGGGACTGTGGTCCCCTTCAACTGAACCAAAGGAAACAAAGTGAGAGGTGGGGGTAGGGGGTGATGAGAAAGGAGGGTCTTGGACTCTTTTATCCTACCAAGTGTGGAAAGAAAGGGTCCCCCCCCACCCCAGGAGGTACCTTTACAATTACCATGGAGAGGGTCCAGAGCATGCAATAAAAATTTGTGGCCTGGAGAGAAGTTGGTAAACTTAAATGATGCAATTAACATTCTAGGTCTTTTTATTTAGAGCTCTGCCAGCTGCAGCTTTTCTGTAGGAATGTGCTTTTGATAGAGACAGCTAATCTTTAGCTGGTAGTTAATTGGAGCCCAGCCCCTTCAGAGACTACATCTTGTGTTTGCTGTCCTTGGCAGTCACACCTCCCTTTCTTTCCCACACTGGTTTTATTTTGGGGTGGTTACTTAGAAGATAATATATATACCTTATGTGGGTTTTGCTTTATATTGCAGGATCTACACCCCTTTTAGTGAGGACACCCCTTCTGTAGGCCAGCGTCTCTTGAACTCGGTGCTGAACACCATCATAATGATCAGCGTCATCGTTGTAATGACGGTGTTCCTAGTTCTGCTCTATAAATACCGCTGCTACAAGGTAAAGCGTTCATGCCAGAGTGTTTTCCACCTATAGGCTGTGAATCTGAGTTCAAGTGGGGTGTGCATGCCAGTGAGAAATACAGGCACTGCACTGGCTAGTCCACTTCGTAGTTGTCGCAAGAGTGGTATAATACAGAAGCCTTTGCAGTGGTTGTGGAGCTGTGCCCCCGAATATACTTTGCTGTTACTCTGTCACTAATGGTATGCTCTTAAAACCAAGGCCTAACTTTGTGTAAGTCAGGTCTGAGTCTTCCATCTGATCATAAAGTTTGTGTTATGTACTTATGGGTTAACTTACACCTTTGACTGCAAACACTTTCTCCTAAGAAGTTTCAAACAAGCTTTGCAGGACCTGGTTGGTGTTCTTCCTGCCTGCAGAGGCTCTGGGGGCAAGGGACAGGGCTTGGAGGGAAAGGCACATTGAGATTTTTGCGGTGCTAAGGGCCTTGGGAAATTGGAGGAGGAGTGAAGGAGCCTGTTGGGCAATAGGGAGCTCTGTCAATAGTGCATGTGGCACTGCCACCTGTGTATGGGGTAGCAGCTCCTTCAATCACTGTCTCTTCTTGCCCTTGATAGTTCATCCATGGCTGGCTGATCCTGTCCTCTTTGATGCTCCTCTTCCTTTTTACCTACATCTATCTCGGGTAAGTGGGAATGGTGCAGGTAACCTGGCAGTTCAGGACTTCACCTATTTGCAGAAAATTTGCAACTTGAACAAGGGAAGGAGTGTTTCAAAATTGTTAGAATGAGATAACCTGCCTTTTTTTTTAATTTTATTTTTTTTAATGTAAAAGGAGGTTTTTAATAGGCAGTGCCTGGTTTTTCAGTGCCTACTCTACAAAAATCACTGGAGAGTGATATCATGAGGGTGAAATGAGCTGGCTGAACCTTGTGGTACAGGGGCCCTGCATTGTATATTGAGAAGCAAGTGGAAAGGAATTTTGTGTGCTGAGTTAGTTCTCTGTTTTGTCTTGCCTTTTTCTCAGACAGCAAATTATTTCAAGCTCATTCCTTTAGCTCCCAGCTCGGGTAGAACCAAGCTTTTAACTTGCTAGTGGCACTTGTTGAAGGGCTAAGAGGAGCAGTTGGCCGCAAGGCAGGTTTCCCTTTCACAATGAGAGCTGCTTCTGTCCTGCTTCCTCCTGGCGTAACAGGAGGTTTTGTGTGGAATCCTTTTTATCACTCAGGTAAATTTTCTTGTTGTATTCCAGCGAAGTATTGAAGACCTACAATGTGGCCATGGATTACCCCACTCTGTTCTTAGTCATCTGGAATTTTGGAGCTGTTGGAATGATTTGCATACACTGGAAAGGTCCCTTGCAGCTCCAGCAAGCATATCTCATTATGATCAGTGCACTAATGGCACTGGTTTTCATTAAATATCTACCAGAGTGGTCAGCATGGGTGATTTTAGGTGCAATCTCCATCTATGGTAAGTCTGGGTTGTGACTTTCGAGGTGTGGCTTTTGGAGAGATTACTCTGAGGCAACCTCAGGCCTGTGTATATCATTCCAAATCAAATTTTATGTTGCTGACTGCTTTAGAAAGAGGCAGATGGGCAATTAGACTTCCTGGCTTGTCTCTTGCTGACTGGTTCACGTAGGTACTGCATCCCTACCATGTCTTTCAAAGTGGAACACTGAGTCAGGGAAGTAGTGAACCACATCTAACTGCATGGTTGGATTTTTATCAGTCACAACCTGACAGTATTACGCTTTTCCTTCGCGATTATTGTGAGAGCATAGATTTTGGTATGAGTGAGAAGTTTCAAGAGAACCTGCAGAACAAGAAGTAGGCAGGAGGTAATGTTCAGGTTGGTGAGAAACTCTGATGGAGGAGAGAGGGAAGGCAAGGAGAAACTGGACCAAAGGTCTTCAGTGTATGTAGGGAAGGGTTGTGGAACACAAAGTACCCCCAGTCCTCCTTTAATTAAATTTAACACCTCGACACAATGCTGTCATCTACTTTCAAAGAATGGTATTCTTAAGAGGCTTTTTATAGGATTAGTGCAATGGAAAGTCTCTTATTATTAAATTATGCTGTGGGAACGATATTTTCTGTGAAGAACATCTTTGGGGACTACAACCACTAGAGTTATGCAAAACGGCAGAAACTGTCATTCAGGAAATCATTCGGTTAATATTGATGTAATTTTGAGGGGAGAATAGCTTTTTAAAGATAAAGAATGTAAAACGTGTCTGATGACTTGAGATGAGATTGTCTGGCCCTTTTCTCTTTGCAGATCTGATGGCTGTTCTCTGTCCCAAGGGGCCCCTGAGAATGCTGGTAGAAACTGCACAGGAGAGAAATGAGCCCATTTTTCCTGCATTAATATATTCCTGTGAGTAAATTAGAATGTTAATGTTTTCAGACAGACTAAACTTGCAACCTCTTTCTATGTCAAACCAAAGAGCACTAGTTTATTTACTTCCTTGCCCTAATATGGGTGTGCATTCAGGTTCCAGAAAAGACTATTTGTAGAAGGCCTTGTTTATTGGCTTCAATGATGCTGACTCTAATAGCCAAACGGAGCCCACGTTTGCCTTGGGAAGCTGAAATGTTCAAAAGTAGATTTATCCTTTTGAGAACACAGTGCACAACGTGCCTCTGTTTTGCCTATGAAAACCTGTGTTAGACAGACAGCAGTGTTTGCAAAGTGCATCAGTAGATGATGGGGGGGGGAAGCATCATTAGATGATGCTTGCTCAATGCACTTACTCCTTGTGCATATACTTTATAGACTTTAAAGGTGTGATGAGGTTTCATTCTTCCTGTAGCCCTCTCTGGCTCTGTACACTATACAGATGGCAGTACTTAGAATATATTTGTTTTATTGTTCCTTCTGTGGCTGCTTGCTTTGTAAAGGGCTCTATTCAAGTATTGTGCTGCAAACAAAACGAGTTGTCTCTTCTCTGGCTTTCTTGAGCTGTTTTAACCATGATGGTATCTGGTGCCCTGATCCACAAAGGTATATAGGGACTGNGATCTTTAAGATCCTTTCTAACTTTAACCATTCCATGATTCTATACCTGCTTAAGACTAAGATAGTTGGAAGGCAGGTGGCAACACTGAGGGCTCTGGTACTCGAATACTTCCTGGGCCTCAGTGACTTATTCATTACATTGTTTGTAAGATGAATGGGTATTTCCAGATGTTGCCTACTAAGCTGAGGATGCCTAAAGCCTGTTTGAGTTTTCTTTTATTTATTTTTTTCCCCCAGAAAAAAGAATTTAATGTTATGTAAATGCTTCTATATGTTTTAAAAGCAGAGCTTCTGTTGGCTTCAGCTGACCTCCCTTTTATTGGAGGTTCTGTTATATTGACTTGAGACAATCTAGATGAAGTCTCTTGTGATTTAGTTAATAAGTGAGTTTCTCTAAAGCAGAATGCAATTCAATAAATAATAAGTACTGAACAAAAGTACTTGTAGAGATGGTCAGTGTCTCCATTGCAAGACTGGCTCCCTCTAGATGCAAAAACATCACCTTTCCTTGTAGTGGAAAAGCAGGCATTGTGTTTGCCTTGGCTTATTTTGTCTAGTTTAGCTTCTATAAAAGCAGGAAGACTGATGCACACTTAAATAAACAGCCGATTTGAGTTTCTTACCACTGATTTCAGAATGGTTTGTATTCCATTTTAATTTAGGGATTCATCTCAAGAATAATCCCCCCCCAAATATCCTTTAGTTGTTCTTGGAATCTAAACAGAAATAACCAATATTTTGACAGGAAACAACAAAAAAAAACCGTAAACAGGCAGAGAGAAAGCTGGCATTCTGACAGCTCCTACATCTCCCTTGATCCTCAGAAGCCAGGAAAAAAACAAAGGAGATGAGGACCCTGGTTCTGGGTTTTTGCTTTCTTTAGCCTACAAAGACTATACTGACTCTGAGCCATTTGTGCTCTGGGACTTTCTTAAAATGGAATGGATGCACTGTCTTAATTTTCTCCCCATGTTGCCTTCCCTGCATCTAAGAAAACCAGCTAAGAGTGAGTGTTTTAAAAGCACTTACAGGGGCGAGGCCTTGTGTATTTTTAGGGACATCTAAATACTTAGGTCTTCTGAGCTGTAGGGGCAGATGTTTTATGTAGCTAATTGCTTTCTCTCTTTCTTATAGCTGCTATGATGTGGACAGTTGGAATGGCCAAGCCGGACACAGCAGCAAGAGGACCAACTCAGCAGATGCAGGATGCAGGTTTGCTTGCCTGTCACTCTTCTATACAGAACACTGTCCCATGGAAATAATGTGTATGTTTGAGACTGCAAGTAAATGTAAGCCTCTGGATGCTGATGGATGCATTTTTTTCTGGTGATGTTACATTAGTTCCCGAGCTTGGTGATACCCTGAAGCCTGCTGCTAGGGCTGGCAGCAAAGATGATCAGAAAATGTAAGAAGCTCCAATATTCAGGCTGCCTTTATTTGAAAAACCAGCCAACCAAAACCCACATGTTTTCAGATGTACTGAAATCAAAGCTGAAAGTGGGCTAGTGGGGGGTTATATTTTTAGTAGCCAGGGATGGTAAATTACAACACAGATTCATAAATATACAGCTGATGAAGTGGTGAATCAAAGTGGATTGCAGTGTGTGCCATTCAGGCCATAGCTAGGGAACAGATGTGCTTTTACTGAGCTGTAAGTGCAGCATGGGCTACCCTGCCAAAGAGAATCAATGTCTTTACATCTACTCTTGGGTAAAGGGTTATGTTTCGGCAGGTGCCGAACAGTGGCTGATGTGTTCCAGGTTACATTCTAGCTGTTTCTGTTGCTAATTCTTGTGCCTTGGCTTTTACTTTCTTGAAATGCAAGTTAAACTGCAGTTCTGAGGGTGATTGAATAAAATCCGACTTGTGTCGGGAGGATTTCCCATCCGGTCCTGTTGCACTTCAGGGATGACAGTACTTTTTAATGTTAAAGCTATAAATGTATGCTCAGGCTTGACAATTCAACGAGCTGCTTATTTCAGGATAAAGCAGCTGACATGCTAACAAACCACAGGGAAACAATCCTGCATTGAATCTGAGCACAAAGCAGGAGCAAAGCCCATGCTGAGGCATACAGAATGCCGCTGCAGGAGCTCTGTTTCCCCCAGATCAGTGTCTGCTTGCAGCAAACTGGGGACCGGAAGGTTTGCAGTAGTGCTTCTGAAAAGCAGCAACTGTCACGGCACTATATCACAGGACTGTGAGTTCCAAAAGCACTTTGAAGGGCTCTGTTAGATGTGTTTAAAAGGGCAAAACCCCCAACCCTTAAATCTGTGAACAAAGAAACATGTACACGTACTGCATGTGAGCACATAACCCCAGTATTAACGTGATTCAGGGCAGAACTTTTCTCATAAATGGCAGTGCTCTTAGTCATCCATTTCTGTCGTACTACCAGTTAAGAAATACCTGGGCACCTCCACCCCAAAGACATCACAATGTAGGAGTGCGTAGTAAGTTTACTTGGGTTTGCTTGTCATTCCAGCTTGCGCTGAGCAATGCTTGGTTCTGTGTCTGTGCTCACTTGTTAAAGCCATTGAACTGCTGGGTAGTGGCCACGGAAGATGTGAACACAGGCTCTTCCGACTGTTTCAAATATCATGAGTGTTTTTCTCAAACTCACTGAATGTCTCTGGTTGAACTGGTCCTGATGAAAGACATACAGAAACAAAGGGCTTACCTATTCCAGAGAAGCTTCACAGATGTGTGGATTTCATGCATTATAAATATAGCTACTTCTTGTTTCTCTTTTTTTTTTTTTTCCTTTTGGTTTTTTACTCTTCTTGGCCTGTTTTTGTGGAATCAAGCTGAGGATGGGAGGGACAACCACAGGAGCCCTTTGTGTACAGATTCTCAGAGGTCGGAGATGAGGAATCCTGGCCCAACCCGCCCCATCACTTCTTTTGAAGAGGTCGAGGAGGAGGAAAGTAAGGGAAGCTTCATACCTTGTTTTTAGTGTAGTAAGTTGGTACCTGGAATTTTTACTCATAGTTAACACTCTGTAACTCTGGCCTAACTGCAGTGAATTTGAAGAGCTGTGACTAGTTAAGCAACAAAGATCTGAGCCTGACTGTATCACTTCCTGGTGCTGCAGTATCTGTTCTGGGATTTTGGTGCCAGTGACATCTCTTAGCTACGCAGACAATTTAAGCAGGAGCCTTCATCTGCTCCCCAGGGGATGAGAATTTGTTTGGGAAGAAGCAAACCAAGAAGAGCAGAAGTAATACTTTGTTTTCTTTTTCCCACTTCTCTCAGGAGGTGTGAAGCTGGGCCTCGGAGACTTCATCTTTTACAGTGTGCTCGTTGGGAAAGCGGCTGCCACAGCTAGTGGAGACTGGAATACAACACTGGCTTGCTTTGTAGCCATTCTCATAGTAAGTCAGCAAGCTTTTAAAAACTCTGTTACAGCCTGTTTAGAAACTCTACTGCAGCCTGCTTAGGTGTTGCCAGAAGTACCAGCAGCTGAGTGGTGCTAAAGCTGTGCAGATAACGTGCTGGGTGTTTAGGAGAAACCATGGGTGGATTTCCCAGCTTGGTGCTGCCCATAAAGGCAGGCTTTAAAGAGCTGCTTGGAGAAGCTGAATGATAGGGGCTGAGGGGGGGGGGGGGATTCCTTGGAGCACAGCCAAGTGTGGAGATGGTGAGGGGCGAAACAGCGCCAGGGAAAACAGTTACAAGCTGAACTGTTGGTATCTTTGCTTTAGTGTTGAAGACTGGGGACTTCTGTCAGCCCCAAGAGGCAATTTTAGGAACTCCACATGGATTAGCCAGTGAGTTGAAAAGGTTAACTGCCTTTTGCTAAGGAAAATTGCTAAACCAGAGGATGAACACCTATTTTGTTGTGTTCACGCTGGGAAAAAAAAAAAAAAAAAAA
>VZTM01031148.1:74422-94953 GCA_013400555.1 Jacana jacana | reverse complement strand
GGAAGGAGGGGGACTTTAACAAATCCATGGAAATTATTATTAAAAGCAGATGACAATCATATTGTAACTGCTAAAGATGTGGTCCTGCCCAGGCCTAAGGACCACACTCTGTTGAGCTTTCACCTAGGTAGAAAATAATTACTAGGAACTTGCCATCCTCAGGAAAACTAACCAGAAGGGCAATGGCAGGAATTTTATACAGTAGAAGAACATGAATTATTATGTCCTCCTTGGGCCTCTGTTTCCCCAGTTAGATCCCAAGGATGGTGAAAGACAGTAACTTTCACTTGGGAAGATCATGGGTCAAAAAGGCTAAGAACTAACAAATAAATTGTATGAGAGTAGCTTTTCTACCTCACAGATCACATACCTCATACATAGGATCAGCTTAGCTCCGTATCCTGGGGTCCAGTACAGGGCACCTTTCCTGGGGGGGGATGCTCTCTCTTGTCTGTCCATGATGCCAAATGCCCCATTCTGTTTCTTTTATGGTGGTGTGAAATGTTTTGGAGCTGGTGTCTCTGAAATGTTGTCATTGCAGAGGAAGAAAAAAGGGCTCAAATGAGAGAAGGAATCCATACCTAAATGCACTTAGCTTGTACTGTCTACTCAAAATGTACAAAAGCTTTCACATATGCTCAAGAAAACAGATCTTGGCCTGATAGCCAGATAAAACCAGAATTCACTTACCGTATTAAGCAATATAGTCAAAAGAACAGCAATGGATGTTTTGGTTTGGGGTGGGTTTTTTTGTTCTTTTTTTTTTACCCCAAGACACTTGAAAACTGGGAAGGCAGTAGAAGTACATGCAGCTGTGTATTAGTCCTCCAGAGCAATTCCTCATCTGTGCAGTTCACCAGGATTTAAGTGCTTTTATCTGCTGGACTGGTACTTTGTGCATAATGGTGTACAACAAAATGTAACGTGATCTGTCAATAAATTAACCTCTTGGGGTGGGCTGTATGTCAGTGCCAGCAGTTTGTACCGCTTTCTCAGCAAAGAGCTGGGCTCAGGATTGCTGAAGGAAAAACCTGGGCAACTTGTGTGAAAGCTGAAGCCCAGGTAGGCTTCAATTGTGGTACGGTGTATACAGCTTATCATTTTTTATAGTAGCTTGATGACTGATGTGTTTCTGGGTTTCTCACTATATCTCCTTTTTTCTTCCCTCCTCTCTGGCAGGGTTTATGCTTAACTCTTTTACTACTGGCTGTTTTTAAGAAAGCGCTGCCCGCTCTTCCCATCTCCATCACCTTTGGCTTGGTCTTTTACTTCTCGACAGACAACCTTGTGAGACCATTCATGGACACCCTGGCCTCCCACCAGCTGTATATTTAGAAGAAGCGGGGACTAGAGGATTCTTTTTAAAGCTTTGCTGTGAAGTATGGTACACTGTTTGGAATAAGTCATAAAGTTTTACACTTAGTGCCATATATTTGTAAGGAAAACACTAGCTCTGTGACATGATGTGTACTAAAAATCTAATAGTTATGTGTTGAGTGGAGAATTTTTCCCAGGACACTCGGACCCCAGTGAAAAGCCTGGCTCACTGCTGGTGGCGGGGCATTATTGTTACGTTATTTGATGTGCACAATGGTTGCTGTGAGCACAGAAGCTTGTGTGTAGCACGGGACACCGGAGAGGTGCAGGGTCTGGTCTGTGCTTCCAGAAGCTAACGCGTTTTAACGCTGGCATTGCAGTCAAGTTGAACTGCCCTCTGGAACTGCCTAAGGCTTCGTACTTTGGAAATGTTGCGCAAATGTGTGGTGCAAGTAACTCATAGTCAGGGAAGCAGAGCAGTCGGTATGCTCAGAACGGAGCAGTGCTTTACACCCGGTTGTGAGCATTAGCAAAGCGAGGCTGGGCTTTATGACCTGGCTTCTGTGTACACAATTCCTGTTGAAATTGCCCCAGATGCCTATTTATTCTGACCCTTGTGAGCTGTGATGGATTTAGATGGGATGGTGGGATGTTTAAACATCAGCCTTCTGCTTCAGAGGGCATCCAGTATTGCAGGTAACAGCTGAGGACAGGGCTGCTCGGTCTGCTGCACCACATCCTCAGCGTGGGGAAACGGATATGGGTTTTTTTCTGTCTCCTCCCCCCATTTTATTGTTTTCTAAGTCTTTTTCTTTGTCTGTATGACAATCCTCAGATTACCATAAGGTGGAAATTACTGCACAACTCCAGTAAAGCAGTTGACCTGTAACTTCTTGTGTATAGTTCTAGTCTCATTTCTGTGCATTGCTGTAACCACTCCGAAGAAGAATTTACCTTCCCTTTTATGAAGACCTCTTCTAGCACTGATTGAGGCTCAGCTTACCTGCTTTTTGGTACTGTTTAAAGATGATTTTTTTTTTTTTATATTAAAAATTTTAAAATAGCCATTTAATGTCAAAGGGACTCTTTTGGAAATACTCTATTGTAGTTTGTATCAAAATGTGGGGGTACAGGCTTTAATCTGCTGTTACATTACTCTACGTAAGGCATCATTAATGTTAGGAATATTTATACAGCCTCAAGTGAGTTCATTTTAAAAAAAATAGATCATAGTGCTTTTTGCCAGTAAAAAAATACAGGTCTGGCTGAACCTTACTGTTTTCTCCACTTTTAAAAATCACTTTATTTGTACTCAAAGTCAGCTTTTTAGAAATAGCCAAGTTCTCTGGTATCTTCTCTTGAGCGTCAGTTACACAAACAAGCTGTGTTGTCTTTGACAGCTGATCAATGTCAGCGTTTCAAAATGTACCATTACGCAAGGGGTTGTGAATAATGCCATGTCACTCAGAGATGCAGAATTCCACCTCTGAAAATACTTTTTGGATAAGGCTTTGAACTACACCTTTTTTAAGGCAGTGCTTTTTCTAATAGTCTCACTCGAGCTAATCTACTTTGATATTTAAGAAGGCCATCACACAGGTGATCCATACCAATTTTTAAAAGGCATGTAAGGGTGTCTGAGTTGTGTGTGTCTCAGTTTGGACATTCAGGTAACTCTTTAGTTTTCTGTCCTCATTTCTTACATTTTCAGTGCTTGGACTTAACAGCTGCAGACAGTTAATTATTACTGAAAGCTGTTTCCTTTTGAAATGTAAATCGTTATAGCTCTGCTGATTTTTAAGGTTTATGTGAGAGTTGGTCTATTTTTTTGTTTGTATTTTTTTTGTTAACAGTTCTGGGGCCAAATCTGACTACAATCACTCACAAACATGATTTTACTTTTTGCATAGCATCATGTAGAGTGGATGTGAAATATTTCTATGTACTAAAACAAATCATCCTGCCTGGCTTAACAGGTTGTAGCATTTTGTTAGAAACAATTTATTTCTATGAAAGAAGAGTTGATATGTGAAGGAAAGTGTGTGTGTGTGGGTACCTTCAAATATTGAAGGATCACTACTGGAGCTGGTGGTTTTCTGCAGATTTGTGCTTGCCAAAGATTGGCTTCCCACTGAGCAATTCTGCAGAACTTAGAAAAACTGTAATCTAACAGGTAACTGAGCAAGGGATTCTGTCAGTACAACAAAATGTATTGTCCTGCTGAGTGCTAGGAGTATATCATGTATATACTGGAGTGATTTTAATTGTGTAAAAGTTCTTATGTATTTACTACAAATATATATATTCACTGTGTGTGTTTATGTGTGTATATACACACATACACACAGGTTTTAAAATTGTATTGAGTGTCTTCTCATCTCATTGGACATTTTCACCTGTGCATAAAGGGAAGTTTTGTGATGCTAACGCTGCACAATATGGCCCAAGACATGAAAATGGAGAGGGCAGGATTTACTCTACTCCCATGAGATACTGACTCGGCCACCTGGCAACTTGAGTGAGGAAAGCATTTGTCTGTCTACTGTGTTCCCTTACCGTGTGCTCTGCTGTACTACTGCCTCTTTCACCTTCAGGAACTCCACACAGTGCTTCCACAGCAGCTCTCATTGCATACTCAAGGTCTTGTTCATAAAACCTCACTTTGGGGTCTTAAGGCAAGTCCCTTGGAGAGAAGTTGGTCTATGCTAGAAAAGTCATCTCCTGGCTCAGGGAGAAAAAGACACATTTGCAATGTGAGGTGTCTCAGGGCTTTATAAATGCTGCTGAAGCTGGGCCAATGTGGGTTAGTAGATAGAGCAGGGTCACAATACATGTCTATCACAGGCAGGAGATGGAGCAGTGCTCTTCTCTCCTGTACCTTCTTGGTAACAGTTGCTGGTCAAGTCCCCTCCCCAGGGCCATGGGGTGAAGTTAGATGGATCGTCCCTCTTGAGTAAATGGTGCTCTGTGGCAGGACTCGGTTGAAGAAGAGCTCAAGGCCTGCTTTCCTTGCAAAATGAAGTATTTGGAAGTCTCCCTGCTACTCCTAAACCAGTAAATGTTTGCTTTGTTCTTGCCTTCTGAGGTACTAATGGTTAATGACACAGTGTGTTTTCCTTCATCTTCCTTATAACTCAAATTGCATTTTGCTTTAAATTTAATGTACAGCTATTTTTATTCTTTCCCTCGGTCTGTGGTCTCCCTGCTTATGCATTAGAGCTGCTCCTTGGCAGCCACGGGAGGGCAGTAAGTCTGTATGGAGAACTATCAGCCATTTTAAAGTACTCCATTGCGTGCCCTTTGTTTTTGAGCGAGGCTGAAGGCCCTGGAGTCTTCCTCATGGCAGGAAGAAAGGAGGCACCCCACACCCCAGCACAGCTGCAGGTCTGGCACAGCAAGGGAGAAGCTTTGAGTGAGAGTGAGCTCACACTGTACTAAAATCCATTGAAAGCCACCTGTTTTCAGTGTGATACCACGTTTGGCGCTGCAGCTCTGGGTGAAGTGCTGCTGCTCTATTTTGAGTCACTCCCTATTTTTATTTTTATTTCTTAGAGTATTCAGCCTTAGTTTTCATTCCTACAAACCTCAAGCTTAAGTCATGAGCTGCTCCAGACATCACTAAACTTGATTTTCTTCTGAGCATCTTCAAGAAGCAAAGGAATAATTATATTTACTGCTTTGTCACTTCTCCTCTTGTTTGTAGAGTCATATTCTGTCCCAGCAGGTCTTGCTAATTTGGGGGGAGGGGAAATAAACGCATGCTGCTATCATTCTAGCTCTTGGCAGTTGGGGAAGCCAGGGTCTAGCTAGATCATGTCTGTGTTCTCAGGAGGACTAGGGGGTGTCTAGTTTTCTTCAATTCAGTTGTTTTATAAGAAAGCAGCCTCCATAGCTGTGGTGTCTTTCCCAGAACTTCTCCTGCCACACTACTTATACTCCCCCTCAGCTGCCCCTGCTACACACTGTTGCATCCCTCACTGAATTTATCCTTCCTTCCACTGCCCCAGGAAGCTAAAGTGATGTGAGCTGGTCCTGTTCAACATGTAGGAAACAGAACAAAAGTTAAATGCTGGGTTTAAGCTTACTTACATGAGAAAGATGTGCCCCCATCAGATCAGGGCATCAAACACGATTGCACAAGTTGCTATCATTTCTTCTATACCTTCCCTTTGCTGCAGGTTTGCTATCACCTGTCTTCTCACACTCTATAGTCAAGACATTTGTCCTCAGTACTCAAGGAGTTAAGTGAATATGAACTGTCATCTTCTTGATTGTGCAAGGACTTTGTTTGACAGGTGCCAAAGAGCACAATTTGGGAGGTGTCAGTGCTCAGCACTATTTATGGTTCAGCGTTAAAAAGATATAAATACAGACTTTGAAGTGGAACTATCTAAACTCCTTGATAGAGAAACCTGAGACAGGTACAAGGCCAAGTAGTTGGAATGGAAGTTTTCCAAAACTGGGAACTGTTCAAGTCCTATCAAATGCAGCCTGAATGAAGTGATAGCTCTCAAGGCCAACTCAGGATTAGGTCTGTGCAGAAATAAACGGTGTGATGCCTGGCATACCTGAACTGCCTTGAAGGGCCTGAAGAATAGGAAGGGGGGCAGAGTGGTAAAAGTATTAGGCCTGTTTTTTTCTGTGTCGGTCTCTATGATTTCAGGGAGACCTTCCTCACCCCAGTATAAAATACAAGTAACTCCACGGCTAACTTGCATTTAATCAGACTAGGAACAATGTAAACTGTGCGAGAGCAAGTGTGGAAAACTGATCCAACCTTTTACTTATGCCAAGCCATCTTCAATCTTTACAAAGCTAAATGTAAGTAACTACAATTACTTGGTAGAGCTGCACCTATTTTTGAAGAACCTGAGTCTTCCTTCAAAAGTCATGAAAGCAAGCAAGACCTCTGGAGGTGAAAGTAGCTATTCAGAATTATTTTTAAAGCTACCTTTCCACAACTTTGATGTACCAACAGATAGTTAGTAGCAATAAACTGACAGTGGCATTAATGGAATTATTCCAACAGAAACTTCTTACCCCTTTATCATGCCAGGGGTGCATGAGATGCCCTCTCTGTGAGCCCCTACCAAATATGGCTTTTTGTGAGCCTCTGGGAAGTTAAAATTCAAGCTATTTTTGTTCTCCAAATATTGTACTAATAGTCTTCCAGAGTGTTACGTGCAGGTTTCAAGAGGCATGAAAACTGTTTAACTTTCTTCTTTAATATGGAAAAAAAAATAATCGTGATTTCTGTCCCTATGTGATTTGGGTGGGCAAGCCAAGACCTGAAGTGGCAAACACGCTGAATGTTTTCAGACAACTCTGCCAATTCAAACTCTGGGCTGCGTGGAAAACTAACGGGAAATAGAAATCCAGCAAATGGGTTTGGCTACAAAGGCTCTGAGCTGTGGCTGGCCAGCCTAGGGAAGAATACAAGGCTAGAAAAACCAAAATATACCCGAGGTGTAGGTTAGGCTTACAAAAGAGGAGTGGGGTGCTGGCTCCTCAAACCAGGCTCATTACAGTAGTGCAGCTCTAGCTTTGAAGATTTAAACAGGATGGGAAAATAAGGGCTAACGCATCATACAGCAATACCAAACGCACTTAGCATGTAAAAGGTTAGGTCACCTTTTTTGCTACTACTATGTGTTCTTTTTAGTGCTGTCATGAAATAGAGGAGTGCAGCTGCACAGAACATCAAGGACACCCATTTTCCTGCAAAGGAACCTTGTTTCCTATGTTCTGAAAGCAGGCCACCAGTTAAACTGAAGTGAAGTCTGTGCTCCCACCTGGGTCTCCTCCAGGCTAGAAATCTTGTCAGAAGCGTCTGGAGTCAATGGGAGAAAGTAAACCTGCACTGCTGGTTCTTGGCACTGCCGTGCCTGAAGGCAAGCTGTTTCCTCGTGTGCAGTTACTGAGCATGTTGAAATTACTCTGCTCTGCTTCTGCTGAGGCTCTCCAAGCACTTCTCCAAGATCAGGCTTCAAGAGTATGACAGGGCAGAAGAATGGCATTAGCCCTATTTTACAGATAGGAGTTGAATAATCTGAAGGGTTTAACCTGGATGTTTGGACCATCTCTTAATCAGTCATTCCTTCCAGAGGCTTGTAGGAATTGTTAGCGGCTCTGTCTTAGCTGATACACGTCTATTGGGATGTTCTGACACCAGTCGATTTCTCTCTCCAGGGATGCAGATACAGATGTAGGCACTAGATGTCAGATTATGCAGTACTTCTCAACCGACCTCAAGAAATGGATCGAGAGCCACAGCAAAGCAGAAAGAGGGTCAGTCAGCATCCAAAGGTAGCAATGATTCTGCTCTCTGTAACTGCTAGAAGTAACTTGTCAAGACTATCTGTGAATCACCTTCAGGCAAGTAGATGGAGCTTGTGAGTTTCTGTTTGCCACACAAAGCACTCAGAAAAACCTTGCAGCTTTCCCTGTCTCCCTCCCACACCTTGCTGCTTGCTGGAACAGTGAGACAAGATGCCAGGAAGCCAGAACAAGGACTGGCTCTCAGGGCAGTGAAAGAAAACACAGTCTCTTGGGGACAATTCCAGGTTCAGGCAAGGTGGCTCACTGCTCTCCAGCTATGTGACACATGGCAATGCCATGCCAAAAACTGGGCGCAATGGCTGAGTTTGGCAGTACACTTTACCATCAGCCATCCAAGCAACCTATGATGTCTAGTATTAATTCTTAGTTCCAGTAAAAGTGTTCAGAAATAGCCATTTCTTTTATATTCTCTGGCTCCAGTTTGCCTTCCCATTTAGAACAACTCTGCATAAACTGTTCCAGAAAACCTTTCTGTTTTTTGCAAAAAAGCTCTGTGGAGCAGCTAAGTGCAGGTAAAGGACTGTCTGCTGTTTGTCTAGCTTCAAAATTAATTTGTCATGTTTAACCAGGGGGTGAATGACTTCAGTAGTTATCATCTGTAAAGTGAATCCTGGCTGGAATCTACAAAGATCTGAGCCTTTCTGCCGTGCCTGTGCAGGATCAATGGAGGTACATGTAATCAATCAGGTGGCAAGAGGAGAGGGCAAAGCACTCATCGAACTATGCAAGCAAAAGCCATTTACAATGAGCAGAAAGAAGTCATCTGTCTAGCCCAGAGATAACGAAGAATTACAGACTGAATAATGTTTAACCGAGGCTCACAGATCTGGGGAGAAACAGAAGTACTGTATTCTCAAGGCACACAGCTGCTAATCAGACTGTTGCACCCTTTTTAACTTCATCTCATGCAGAATGGCATTGCTCGATACCCATATAAAAGCACTGTTGGGCAGCAGAATTTGAACAGGCAAGCGGGATATTGTAAATGTTTTAAAGCATTGATTGCTTTTTTAAGGTGGCAGGGATAAGGTCCCTGTCCTTGCCCTACACTGTCCCACAAACTATCCAAAGACAAAGTCTGGTATCGCTTTCTTCCATTTAGTGCTTCTATCTCCAGCCTCTCCACCTGACACTGTCCTTCTCTCAACATATTCCACCCCCATTGGCTTGTCTCCAACTTTCCAAAGCACCTCGTGTCCACTTGGTACCACGTGGCACAGTTTGGAGGGAGCAGTGGGTGGCAGGAACAGCAGCCAAGCGTGGCATATGTGTGGCATGCTGCACAATTTTTCCCCCCCTCTGTCAGTGATGAACATGTTTGTAGCTTGGGCTTGCTGTGGCTTGTAACCACCTTATCTAGAGAATAACATCTAGTTTTGTTCTCTTTCATGATCTAAAGAGAGGGAAAAAAAATAAAATCTCTGTACGTACATGTAAAATTTCCAGTTTGTGAGAACATATTTGCAACAGTTCGTGAGAGCGTATTTCCCTTAGTGGGAAGAAAATTGTGTTACCCACCCAGCTGAGAAAGTAGGTGTGGAGGGCAGGGGAAAACCCTGGTGAAAGATAATGAGGCTGTGATCTGCCTCACATCCCTGGGAAGCGAAATCTGGGCAAGTACTCTCCAAAATGTCCGAAGAGTAGACTTACTACTTTTTCTGTAAATAATTATTAGAGATAACCCCAGCATTGCTGGACCTATGCCCACCTCCCAGTAAGAGTTCAGTACTGTATGGTCTGTGTATAGTCAATGCGCTGGAGCGATGTAGCATGAGCCGCAAATACCCTGTCAGAGCTGCTCCAGCCTATTCTGCATAAATAACGAGACAAGAAATACTCCAATCTTAAGCTTTGCTGCCAGTGCTGGCCTCCCAGGCCTATGTTAGTCTCTTCCCTGCAGACCCATGGAGATTATACATCACCTCTGCGGTGTGACAACCTTCACCTTTCCTTCCTCAAAGTGGCCCCTCTCTGTGTGACACCAGCAGAGCGAGCAGGGGCATGGGGAAGGCACCTGAGAAGGTGGCTTCTCAGCAAGGCAAAACCTAGGAGGCAAAGGGAAGGTTTTTGTGTCTTCTTCCCCCTTCTTTTTTTACAACTAGGGGAGAAGGTAGCCCTTCAGCAGATCTCTCCTCTGCACAGAGCCTGACACTGGCAGCCACCCCTCCTCACCTCCTGCCTAGCCAGGGGGCTTGAAGCCCTCAAAGCCAGCTCATTTCCTGCCCTCTCCAGGAGGAAATTGTGAAATTTCAATCCTGCTCCCTTCCCTGTGTCTTCATCTTGGGCAGAAAACATTAATCTTGAGAAGGGCCATGCTGGTTCTTTCTGACAACACTAAATCATCTTAAAAATAAAGTGCTCACCGGCTAAATGAAACTGAGCCTTGTCTCCTTCCCTGTGCAGAGAGGGGAGAGAGAAAGGAAGGACAAATGCAAAGAATGCCTGAGCGCTTTGGGATGAAAATACACAGTTCAGGAATCCCAGCAGTCTGAAATGTTACGAAAATAGATCATCATTTGGATCCTATGATGATACTGGATGTACATCTACCACAGACTGAGTCAGAGATCTCTTATTTCTTTACAACGTTGCTGCTCCCATTCTTGGCCATAAAGCCATGAAATAACACATGGTACAAACAGCATCATGAAACCTGCCAAAGTTTTGAAATACTTACAAGAAATACTTACTAACCCTAAGCCACCTGTCCAGTGACTTCTCCTTGAGCTGTTCCAGTTCATCACCCCTATATTATTATAATGAGATGATGGAACACCATAAATCTACGTAGTCAGATAAGACATTCCTCCTGCCCTAAAGAAATGAACCTCTAAAGAACACGAGTGAGCTCAAGGCAAAACCCCTCAGGAGGCAGCTTATCTAGGCTTCAGTGGTTGCTTGGAGAAGGAGGACTCAGGGCAACATTTCCAGAGTGGATTTTGCTTTGTGGTTAGCTGTGCGAACATGGGAGAAGGGCGGTGACGTATATTTTATTGTGGTCAGAGAAACAGCTTGAGCTTGTCCTATGCAAGAGTCTTTATGAGTGTTCTCTGAATAGCCTGGACACTCGTCAACCTAATGACATGACCAATAACTGCGTAATTGAGACTCCATTATTTCTTTTTCTGCCGGTTACTTGTCAGTCTAGTAATTTTCTGTTGCAATACAGCCCTTCTTACTGTAGGGCCCAAAGATCCTTCCAGGCTCTAGTTCGCTAGCTCTTTTTCGTTTGTAGAAGCTTAGCCACTCACTCTGGCCCGTTCCTCACTGGGAACTTGGCCCACTTAGTAGGAGGCTTTAAAAAAGCCCAGCTTTCAGCGGGTTCTTCAAAGCAGTCAGCATCAGAACTGCCAAGAGCTTTCCTTGGGTGTTCCCTGGCACCCAGTAAGTGGCAAGCTGCTGGGTGGCAACTGAAGAAACGTCTCTTTGAAAACAGCAAACAGGAGGAAGAAAGCAACCCCACCCAAAGGCTGACAGAGACCCCGCTGGAACTCACCCTGGGCTCACTCTTCCCTGTCCCCTTCTTGCTGCTTCTCTCCCAGACCTGAGCAGAGCTGCTTATGTGCCTGATGAAATTGCCTTTCATTCTACAAATATCACCAGGCAATGAGAGGGGAAGGTATGATGGTATGGTGAAAGCATCTGCTATGGAGTCAGGACTTCAGCTGCTGCATCAAGCTTTCCCGCTGACCTTGGGTAAGGTACCGACCTCTCTCTGACTTGTAAAAATCATGATATTTGAAGAATTAAATAATCCTCAGTGAACCATTTTAACGTCAGTAGAAAGAAGGTTCTGGGGAAGAGTGACTCATTATTAGCTACAATTTAAATTTATTATAATTGCTATTGTATTTATATATTACATATCACAAGGATAGATATACCACATTAGGGTATTTATATATGTATTGTAGTTTATATTATTATCAAATTTATAATTTATTATAAGTTAATAAAAGATTGATTTATAGAATCCTCGTAGGTGTAAGATTCTTGCTAGAAATGCTTAAGTTTCTGGCTAAGGCAGCAAGTATGCTGAAATTTGACTGAATGTAACACTACTGAACAAGATGTGAGAAGCAAAAGACAGTTTTAGTGCCAAAGATGTGTTGTGGCCGATTTCTTAATGATATTCACTTCTTGCTCTTACAGGTAATCAAGGGACTCCTCAAAATCTGGGAATGTGCTTTTTCATAGGACGGCTCTGGCTTGCTCTGAATTCAGATCTGCATTACAAAAGAATGCAGGCACAGAGCACAAAAATTACATGACATTCAGATACCAAAGTAGAAACTTTTAACCTGCAACTATGTCATTCTGTTCTCACATCATCCTGGAGGCACTAAGGCATCAATGGGTATCAATACCTAGTTTTTTAACACAGAAGTTTCCTAGGTTTCTTCTCTCTACCTCACTTGGAAGGGCTTTATCTGGCAAGCGTTTGCACAGCATCATTAGCTCCCACACAAACTCTGGCAGTTGATTCAAAGCGTCAACAGAGCAGGTGTCACTACTGTTTTAGCCACAATACTTTGGTGGAGGGCATGAAACCAGAATGGGGTGGCCTGAGCTGATCCCCACAGGATTCACGTCCACATCTCCTGCCTCTAAACAAGGCAGAGTTTGCACAAGGTCAGACTGTAAATTAGTCTAGGATTTGGAAGGGATGGAGGAAGGCTCCATTCTCATTTTCTCTTGCTGAGCTTTCCCATTGTGTAGACCATAAAAACAAGTAATAAGAATGTGAATAATGCTGGAAAGAGGAGAAGCCATCTTCACAACCTGAATTTGGACCTCCTAAATCACATGGGAACTGCCAACTGGGAGGCTGTTATATAAACCACTGATAGCCTTTCTGAAGAAAAGGATGACTCCCTGGTCTGTTGAAGTACAGCACCCTGCCCCTTCTTTTTTTTCCAGGGTTCAGGGTTGTAAATCTCATAACTGGTAGAGCTAAATGAATCCCAAATATTGGCAGTAACTTTTCTCTTATATCATTTCTCCCCTGTTTACAGGGAGATCTTGCATGGCTTCTGCCGTGGAACAGTTCTCCCAGTGCTTTATTTACACCATGTTCAGTTTATTATTTAGGATTGAGGACACAGTTAGTCAACCATCCCCACAAAATTGGTTCTGGATTGTGGGTTCCAGGTGTCCTGCCCCTAATTCCCCTCAAGAAGTAAAAAGCAACAAAAAAGGACAAAGTATCTGCATGCAGCAGCTTCAGTCCAGCTTTGAATCCCACCTCTTTGCATTCCAAATTGGATGAGAAAACAGACACTTCTCTCTTCTTAGTCTAAGTATAGAAAGAGCTAGCCTTGGACTCGAGTTCAAGGGGTCTTTTAAGGCTGCAGAAAGCCTGGCAACAGAAGGTGTGATGCAAATTAAACAGCGACAGCTGAAATACCCAACGGTTTACCACATGGGAATAAAGGGAACCAGCCAGGCCTGTCTTGGAGAGATGGGGAGAGCTTTATCCTGTGCTTGTTCTGTCTAAATCTCAAACTCCGGCAGCATGCTCATGCAGAAACCCATGAGTTCTCCATGCTCAGCACAGTGAGTAAGATATATTTCACAATTAACACTGAGCTGACACAAGCAAAGTGATATTACACAGAAACTTAGAACCGACATCCAAATTCAGTACAGAAATAGGTAAGAGTGTCCTTAAAAAAGATATCTGAAACATACCTCCAGATGTGAGTAAAGATGATCTTTCCTTTAGAGAAAGTAATATGGAATTAACCACAAATAGTTAATTCATATGTATTTCTGGAGATGTGAGTATTGAAATTAAGAAAACTAGGTATTTTTTCCACAAAACTTTTAATGGTTTGTATCTTATTATAGCCATGTTTTTGCATCATCTAACACATCCAGTCTCCATCCCATTCTCAGACATGAAACTGTCAGTTTTGGCCTTTCCATTTCAGATATGTTGTGTCTACCCACAGCCTGTGTGTACAGCAATTAAGTCAATAATGTGTCTTCCCCAGGGAATTGTTATTTTTAACCTTCCAAGTTCAAATCTTTTTAATACTGACTGAAGCTTGCTTCCAATCCGGATAATGTCTGGGTGATGAGTTTTGCTAAATTCATTTGTAGCTGTCTGTTCAGTGCCTAGCAGAGACCTCCTCAGGGCTTACCTGGAAAACTGCGTAGGGCTTGGGGGGGAAGCATATATTTTATTTAAAAAAAAACAAACAACAACCAACCATGATGGAATATATGTAATATTTGAACAATAATTTGTGTGTTCATAAATACCAGCCAAATAGCCTTTGGTATGAGCATCTAGAGATAAGGGATATAACTATCCACCTCTACAGAGCAGAGGATGTTTGGCATTAGGAGGTTGGCAGTAATATTCACCAATGGCTGCATACAGTTAAACCCCTATATACACTTAAAATGGACCATTTATCCACTTTCCTTCTTCACAAAGCCACAGCACCTGCAACTCCCACTAACTTTGATATAGGCCCTTCAGTGTGGATTTAAGTGCTCAATTCAAGCTACTAGTTAGCTGAAAAGGCTGGCCAAAGGAAGCAATTGGCACTGCTGAAATAAAAGCTCCGGGCTGTTTGTTGGTCACTCCTCCGAATTATACTGCAACCAGAGGAGAATTGTGAATCCTAATTGTTTTGAGAAGAAACGAACTACTTAAATCTCCAAAGCTCATCCAAATAAACTTCTGCGCTAATGCAGCCGTGGTGTCATGCATTGTTATTTTCCAGACAGGAAAGTTGCTGACAGAGACAGGCGCTTACCAGAACACCCACAAAAGCGCAGAGCTGTGACTATCAGCCCCGTTGCAGCATCCGTGAGACACACCACATCGCTGCAATCGACCTGCAAGGAAACAGCGGGCTCCTGTTACTTCCAGCGCCCACAGGAGCGTGCCATTTCCAGCACGCTCACGAGCAGCACCAACCGCCACTTTAAGCCAATGCTGTCACGTCCACGCACACGGGCTTCTCGGGCACCGAGCGCCACAAAATGGAGTTGCTCCCCACGCTTGGCGTTTGCCCAGAGCCTGCGAGGCATCGGGCTCTCGTGCTGTCTCGGTAGACGCTCACGTCTCCAGAGGGCCGCAGAGAGACACCGCCACCCCCCGCCCCGGCCTGGTCCCCCTCCCTGACAGGAGCGCCCCCAGCCCGCAGAGACTCAGCTCTCCACTGACAGGAAGACAGCGGTGGTGGGGCTGCCAGTCCCGCCGCCCTCGCAGTACCAGCGACTCCCCCAGGCGTCTCCCCGCCCGCCGCACACGCACCTCACGCCTCCCCCGTCCCGCCCGACCGCTGCCGCCGCCTCACGGACCTCACGGGTCTCACGTCCTCCTGCAGCCGCCGCGCGCGCTCTCCCAGCCTCCCTCTTCACCTCCTCATTGGCCGACGGGGCGCCCGTGCCCTCCTGCCATTGGCGGATGGCACGAGGTGCACGGGCTCGGCACGCTGCGGAGAGGCGGTTCCGCGGCGGTAGGAGGCGGGGTCCGAGGAGTAGTAGCCAATAGGAGCTCGGCGAAGGCAGGGCGCGAGGTCGGGTCTCTGTCGGGGGTGGTCGGGACGGTAAACAAGCGCGCGAGCTCCGGCCGTTGGGCAGCGCAGCGGGGCTGAGCGGAGGGGACGGGGTTGTGAGGCGACGGCGGGACGGCCAGGTGAGCGTCTCCGTCGCGACGGTGGCGGGGATAGGCCAGGCTATGCCAGGCGGTGGCAGCAGTAGCAGCAACAGCTAGGCCGTGCCGTGTCGGGCGTGCAGGCCGGGGAGCGGCCATAGTAGCGGAAAGGAAGGGGCTGCGGGAAGCCCGGTAGTGCAGTGGTGGATGGTGCGGAGCGGAGCGGTGGTGTGGGAAGGGAGGTGGGCGGTGGTGGCACTGCCGCGGGGAGGACGGCGGTGCCCGGCGCGGAGAGGAGGCGTGGCTGCCGCACGGCTCTTCGGCCCAGGGGTCGCTCCGCTCCGGGGCGCCCATCCTCGGTGGGGGACGTGTGAGGGGTCTGGCGGGTAATGGCGGCTGCCCCAGCCCCGCGGGACTGCACCCGACCAGGAGCCGATGGGTGCTGCGGCTGTCCTCCAGCTTCCCCGGGGCACGACCGAGCGGTGTGGGGCGCGCTCTGGCGCCTGTAACAGTGCCCGGTTGCCCAAGGCGGGTGGCGTGTGCGATCGCCACCTCCTGCAGCCTGGGGTGACAGCGGGGACCGATCCCGGTCACTCCTGTGCCGCCGGGTCGGCTCTGCGTTTAGCAGCCCACACCTTTGGAGAGGTAGCCCAAGCCGATTTGGGGATATTCCAGACAGCATGTTTCTGGTGGGCTCTACCTTCAACCTAAAATTGGTCAGGCCAGAGGATGGAATCCGCTTTTCCACTCCACAGGGTGTATGGCCTGCCACAGGCACCGCAGCAAAATGCAGCGTCCTGTCCAGTGCTACGTGCTGGCTTTCCAGGCTGCTCTGGATTAGAACCTTGCTTCTCTCTGTCACCGGGGCTCATCTGCGCGTCTGGTTGAAGGCAGATGTAAAATAAATCCACTGGTGTTTTTCAGCTTACTTGTGGCTGAAATGGGGGGAAAGAAACCATGAGACCCCCTGACATGAGTAAGGTGCCCGAGGAAGTAATCTTACTATCCACAAGTTAACAGGCTTGTAGAGTCTTTGTAACAAAGCGACTAGGAATTACCAGGGAAGTACTTTGTTTTTAACAGGTACTGACCAGGCTCCCTATAAATAGATAAGTTAGAACAGATAAAAAAGTTTGATTTTCTAATGATGCTGTTATAGCTACTGGCCATCCTAGTTTCTGCAGAACTGTATCTTCCCTAATAATCCTATTTTTGATACCCCAACACACTCATGTCC
Source organism: Jacana jacana (assembly GCA_013400555.1). Classification (NCBI taxonomy): domain Eukaryota; kingdom Metazoa; phylum Chordata; class Aves; order Charadriiformes; family Jacanidae; genus Jacana; species Jacana jacana. Next base: position 78,445 of record VZTM01031148.1, on the reverse strand, counting down.
CACCCAGCAGGGATGTAGATGGGGAACTTCTCTGCATTCCCCTGTGCAATGAAAATCCAAACTTTGCAGTCAGTGTTATAAAAAATAAAGAAATTAGCAAGTTACTCTTAATAAGAATGAAGCAGGCTTTTGTTTGTTTATTTGTTTGTTTTTACGTAGTGCTTAGGCAAATAAAAATGTGAGAAAACAAATATTCCTCTTTTACTTGCATAAAGTATTGTCTTTCTGAAAAGATTTAACCTTACTGCTTCCGAACTTTATTTCCTTACATTGCTTCACTGAACTGGAGTGTATTCTTTGAGCATATGCAAAATCATTCTTAGCACTGGTTGCAGAAGGATACTGGCCAAAGTCAGTAGTAGTTCAGTAAAAGACTTCTGAAAGGATTCTGAAATTGCTAGGAGTTAATGGCTGAAAGCAGATTGGCATTGGAACAGAACATCGGTGGTGCATTTCTCAGCCATGTTGTAAGAACTTGTCTCTCTTTCATACGTCGTCAGAAGGAAAAGTTGAGTGGTGGTTCATGTGCTTCCCAGTCTTTTTGCTTTTAGACCAGGAGACTTATTTCTGTATTTTGTACATGACTTTTCTTTGCTGTTAGTTAGCAATGACCTTGGTAACCTTGAATAAGATATGCTTAGGGTAAACAGTTGTATGTTGTCCAGCCTTACTCAAGGGGGGGGGGGAGGCAGGGGGAATAGGTGGCCTGCTGTGCTTTGACAGTGCCTCCCTTTTAAAAATAAAGCAGTGTGATAAGTAGAAGAAAAGGTCAGAAGACGTGGAGAATTTCCTTACATGTTTACTGTCTGAGTTTTGATCACCTTGTTTCATTGCTGTCAAGGAGAATTCTGTGCTATGTAATGCAGCTCTGGTTATTTCATTTGTGATATTTAGAGCAGGTTAATAATAGCTCATATTGCATCTGTGCAGCTAGAACAGTGCTGCTTCTAGCTTTTTTGGCTTCTAGTCCTCCAGTAATCCATTTACAGGAAAGCAGTGGTCTGTTGTTTCATGCCTCTTTCATGTCAGGTTATACTATTTTTTCTAGAAACTGAGAAGAGGAATAGTAGCTGAATTCCTGCTTTCTAATTTCCCTCGTGTTAAACTGGTTGGTTGGTGACAGAAGGTGGGTGTTGTTTTTCTTTTTTTTAGATAAAGATTGGCTTGGTTTTGCTGTGTGAGTGGTTTTTTTGAATTGTTTTAACAAGGATGCTAGGGGTGGTGTGTGTCTCGATCTTTTACCTTGTGTGTCAGTGGGCATGGTATCGCTTGCTCGGTCCAGCTGGCTTGCTAAACGCAACTCAGGACTCGGCTTTTGATACATGAATAAGCATTTCTCTTATTCTTAAATCTCTGTGGACTGATGGGTGAGCAGTCCAGCTTAGATTGAAGATAGTGAGTCTGAGATACGACACATACACAGTAGCTTATCTCTTGTGTGTATGTAGGTCTCCTGGATTTCTCCCTCCAAAACTGTGAGAAAAGAGCCTGGAGGAGGAGGCTTTTTGCCTTACTGAGCTGTGTGGTCTGGGGTGGATCTTCTCTAGGAGAAGAGAAGCTTCTCTCTCCACTGCTTTTCTTGAAGTGCTGCCTGTTCTGTGAGTGCGTGCTTTCCTTCAGTACCTAAAGAAAATTGGTTATTTGCCCATGGAGCCGAAATGCTCACTAACAGTAAAGCACGGGAGTTGGAGAGAGGGGATTCAGTCAGTGTGTGTTTTACCACCTTAGGTGGGAAAGCTAAATGAAGAGCTAAATGAAGCATCTTACATTCCACTTACTCAGTATCTGCAGTGTTTTATGCGCTTCCGACAGCCTAGAAAATAACATTAGTTGCTCTGAAAAACTTAGCTGTCAATCCATGGAGTTGGTTTGTAGAAACTTTAGTTTTATATGCCTGCTAAAAAAGTCTACACACATATACAGTTAAAAAAATAAGTTGTTGCTTTTTTTTTTTTTCCTGGAAACTGCATAAGGCCGTGTCTTTTTCCTAAAGACTATGGAGATTGTTAGAGGTGTTCTGTGTTGTGCAGGTGATACCTTCCACTTACAACATTCTCTTACTGTTTTGTCTCTACAGTTTATCCTGGTTTTGGCTGTAGATTAGATACTTATGTAGCCCTTTTGTTGCTATTCCTGTCTCCTTTACCAGTTGCACACCTTAGTTTATCTGGATGCACTGAATAAATGTGCTATAAAAGGGCTTGGTGTAGTATTTTGAAATGTGACAGCTCTTCTGCCCTCTGAATTGTGCCATTTGGGAGGATTAAATCCTCATCGGAATTTTATGCAGTCAAAGTGCTCATCAAGAGAATAATTGGGACTAAGAAAGAGGTGGAAGCTCTAGCAAGCTGCAAGGGAATCGAGTGTTTCTTCTAGAGAACTCTTCTAAAATTGGTAAACCTAGGTTTTTATATTGCATAGCAAAGCTTTGTGGAGCGTGGGCATTCACAAGTTGCTCTGGGAGGTTTGGGATTTTCAGAGGCGCTGTATAAGTTGCCTAAAGCTTTGGCTCTTCTAGTTTGGAAAAACATGTTTACATTATAGAATGTGATTTTTACAAAATCTATAGAGAGAATAATTGTAGATTATAGAGTCTGCATTGGGTATGAAAGCTTGCAGATTGGGTCTAGTAGTAAGTTTTTAGAAATAGAGAGCTCACTACTGTTACTTACCATAGTGTCAAAGATGCCCCTCTGTATGTTAAGTAGGAATTAACACAGCTTGTGTGAGGACTGTGGGGGAGCTGTGATGCAGGAGCTGTAGGTTCTGATAGACCGTGTTCCCCTTCAGTTCAGAGATCAATTTGTGTGTTTTTTGTGCATGGTCCTCTTGCATCCCATTTTTCCTCCTCTTAGAGGGAGGTTTTGACCCCGCCAGATGAAAGCAAGCTCCCATAGCTAGGTCAGTGGTATGTAAGGGGGCTATGAATAGACTCATGTGTGTGGTAAGTTACTAAATTTGAACTTAACCCTGACTTCTAGGGCAAGGTTAAAAGGCATCTATATAGACATGTGGGCCTGCGGGATCGATAGCCGAAGGCTACAGTGGCTGTTCACGGTAACAGGAGGGTTGTGTTCACCACGTGAACAGGGGATGTGTGTATCCTACCCGAAGCAATGTGCACAGAGTACTTCTTACTTTGTAAAGCAGTGACTCGAGGTGTAGAGTGCTTAGTTCTGTCACGGGGCACGAAAAGGATAATAAGGAAAATATCTTCTTATACCTGAGGAAGACAGACATGGTACAGTTACAGGAGGTATCTAGTTTTCCAGCAAGTTATAATTAGAAAGGTTCTGACTAGAAACCTCTACTGGTGCAGTAGTTAATATTAGATGTGACTCATCAATATACTGTTAAGATGGTCAGCACACTGGCTATAAGACGTCTTTTTCCCCACTCCTCGGTAGGGGTGGGTATTTAAAGCACACTTAGGTACAGGCTGTGTACTGTAAAGATCGTTGTATTTGGAGAGAACTGTGATTCCGTTCCCAGCCCCATCACTGACATGCCGTGTGTAGACCAGTAGTTCTCTTCCTTCTATAGAATATTGATACTGGTCCCCTTTCTTTAGCTTTTTGGGATCTCTGAGAGAAGAGTGATGTATGTTTAAATGCAAGAGGAAGGACTGCTATTTTTTTTTTTTTAAAGAATTTTGTCTTAAGTAATGGTGGTGTTTGAGCTTAAAGGAATCTACGCTTGTTTCTGAGGCATAGCTCTTTCTCAGTTTCCAATTCCCAAATTGGACTCAATCTACTTTCAGAAAGGTAAAACTTCCAATAAAACCAATTACAACATAACACTGTATGCAAAAAACCAAACCAAACAACAACCAACCCAAAACCAAACCTGCAAACTCACTTCTAGTTTGTATTTGGGCTCAGAGCATGAGACCTGTGGGGAGACTTTGTCAGTTCCCTGTGCAGAGCTGTCTTAGCTGGTGAAGTGACTCTCAGAGCCTAGAGCTGCTCTGGAAACCTGGGGAAGGATGATGGTAATGTTTATTTTTTGTTGAGGTACAGTATT
>VZTM01031148.1:231-72370 GCA_013400555.1 Jacana jacana | reverse complement strand
TATTTTTTTTTTTTTAAAGAATTTTGTCTTAAGTAATGGTGGTGTTTGAGCTTAAAGGAATCTACGCTTGTTTCTGAGGCATAGCTCTTTCTCAGTTTCCAATTCCCAAATTGGACTCAATCTACTTTCAGAAAGGTAAAACTTCCAATAAAACCAATTACAACATAACACTGTATGCAAAAAACCAAACCAAACAACAACCAACCCAAAACCAAACCTGCAAACTCACTTCTAGTTTGTATTTGGGCTCAGAGCATGAGACCTGTGGGGAGACTTTGTCAGTTCCCTGTGCAGAGCTGTCTTAGCTGGTGAAGTGACTCTCAGAGCCTAGAGCTGCTCTGGAAACCTGGGGAAGGATGATGGTAATGTTTATTTTTTGTTGAGGTACAGTATTTGGATTTGATCAGCACAGAGCTTTAGTATAACCTTCTAAATGCTCCTGGTTGCAGTTGTTCCATATGGATGTGGGGGATTTGTCTCTTAAAGCGCTGCTGGGTGTTACCACTGATAGAGGGGTGACTCGGAACTAGTGAGCTGTTCTTTTGTGTGGACTTGCCATAAACCCAAATAAAGGTGTACATTTAGCTTGTAGTAGCTCTGCTTCTCAAGTGTATGCTTCAAATAGTGCATCTGCCTGAATCTTATATTAATCTGTGTGCTTTGTGGTCATGCTCCTTTTTGATTTTAACGTATCATTGTCATTGCTGAATGAAAGATCTGCATGCATGGGAAAATAACTTGTGCCTGCAGCTTTTGAGCCATACAGAGGATGCAGTGCAGTGCCTTGTTCTAAGCACTGCTCGATAGATAAACAGAAAAAAATACTTGTTTTTTTTCCTTGTCTGCTTATTCTTTCTCCCTTTCTTCTTATATATTAACATATATAATACAGAGGTAGGATGTTAGGTATAAATACAATTCGAGATTGAAATATCGGCACACTGGCCAAATCTTTTTGTCCTGCAAATGAGATAAAGGGAACCCTTTTGGTCCCCCAATTGCAAATACTTATTTTCCAGAACCCAAATGAGAGCGGCAGCCTTAAAAGCAGAGCAATTGAGTTAGATCTACCTCTGTGTGGTGGGAAACAGCCTACATCTGGGACAGAATTCATTAGTGTACTGTGTCAAGACGTATCAGCGTAGGAAGTGGCCTGTAATGAGGGAATGTGCTCTCCCACCACGATCTTCATTGTGAGTGAATTATTTCTAGATCTGTGGCCAGGGTAGAAGGAGACTCTGTTAATTCCAGGCACGTGGGCTGTGACTACGCTTTTGCATGACCCCAGACATTGTCCAGAAAGAAGTAAATAGCGCTGTTGATCCGGAGCATTCTCTTTGCATTGATGTATCTGTGCCTAAAATAAAGCAGACTGTGCTTACTTTTAAAGTGTCCAAGCATTCTTCTCAACTCTTGTGTTGTGTGTCGAGCCATTTATGGGGAAGATTGTTCGTACTTGGTTTTGAACTAGCTGTCATTTGCCAAAAATGACTGCTAAGCCTTCTAAATTTTGGTGGAAAGTTTCATTCACATGCCAAACAGCCTACTGTTATCAATGCTTTTATAATGATTAGAGAGTAAACAAGTTCCGCCTGCCCTTCAAAGGTGTTTGTTTTAAATGGCATTGGCAAACTGCTTCGTACAAGGGTGGTTTTAAAGCAGCTTTCAGAGATATGCTGAATTCAATTTAAGGTGGCTTGAGTCAAAGCCACAGGGCAGGACTCAAATATGGGGAGTCCGTAGTTCTGTTGTAGGTTGGATGTTTAAAGACATTTCTTTTGGAGCTGCAGTGTGTGAAGAGGGAAGACAATGAAGGATAAGCAAGGTAGATCTTCAGTTCAATTTAAGGACGATGGCAGCTTTCACCTTTCAAAATGCAACTGGTTCTGTGCTCTGCATAGTTGAAATTTGGGTCAGCTGCAACCCAAGATATGAGTGAAAAGATAATATGAAAGGGTTTATAAGGCAACATGCACAAGAAGAAATGGAAAAGTCTGAAAAAGATTAGTTATGTTTTTACCCTGAAGAAAAGGGGGTACAGGGGAGANTGGGTTAATGATTGGGCTCGATGATCCCGAAGGCCTTTTCCAACCTAGACGATCTTATGATTCTACAGAAGAACTTAACAAGTAATACTTACTTTGAAGTTAATTTAGTCCTGGTTTATTGCCATGGAACAAATGTGCTGAATACCTAGTCATCTGTATCTTGTTTGTGGTGTTTGTCATTTTTATTTAATACTGTTGCCACACTCAGTCTGATAGTGTGGGTGGCTGTAACACTGATTCCAGGGTTACAGTCCTTGTTTAGATGCAACCAAGATAACAGTGTTTGTGATAATGGATTGTAGAAAGGGGAGGGAAGGCATAGAGACTGTCTAAGTTTCTGTTGTGTTATATCAGCTTTACTGCTTGTCCAGCCCTAATATTTTTTCACTTCTGTCTCATTTAAAAGACAAGTTGGAGATAAAGAAGGAAGCCAAAACTATCTAGAGATCTGAGACGGGGAATGTGGGCAACTGTAAAACTGCTGGGGTGTTTTTATGTTTTAGTTTTGTTTTGTTGGGTTTTTTAATTATTCAACAATAGATATGCTTCTTTCCTGTATAGACAACAAATGGTTGATGGTAGAAGTAATTCCCTTACATTGAAAGAGGTTGTGTTGTCATGCACAGAAAGGTATTTCTGGTATCTTTCTATATGATCAGAAGTCTCCTTATGTTTAAGCTTGAACAACTCTGTATCTATGTGTGTGCACATATGAATAAGGTTTTTGACTGTACAACCATCCAGAGTCAGAATCTGCTCTGTGTCTGCAGGAGCACGTGTTACCATGTGTAAAAGAAGGGGAATGAATGGAGGGTTGTGCTGTGAAAAGAGTACAAATATAAGAATTTATCTGCTGCCTGTTGCGAGCATTTGTTTTTCTGTCATTGGCCTCTGATACACTGAGAGTCTTGCTGTACTTGCTTAAACTTTTGTTCCAGTGGCCTGGTGTGTTGAAGAAGGGGGGAGACATGCTGCCGTTAGTCACTTCAGAAGAGTGCCTTGTGCAACAGGTGGTCATTGCATGTAGGAGCATCCCAGGCATTGATTTACTTTTGTCATTACAACAGGGTTTGAAATCTGGTGCAATGCCAGGAGATGGTTTACCCACCAGTGTGACATCTAACCTGTTATCAGCCCCCCGCCATGTGGACCTTGTCCAGTGTTGGAGAATGACTTGGCTTTAGTCTTCTCATGCTAGATGGCGTGGGTGTTTTCCAGAGGTTCATCCAACGGTGCAAAGAAAAGCTGTAGCCCTCCCTATTCTTGGAGAATACCTTGTCATTGACATTGGTCAACCCTCTTCAGTCCACATTAGCAGACACTCTGACAGCTCGTGTAGACAGCCAACTTGTCCATACTCTTTGTAGGAAGTGCCCTACTTTGCCAGCACTAGATAATGAGTCCTCGGGAGAGAAGTCAAGTGTGATACAGACTTTGTATGTTCTGTTTGGCACCAGTCCTTAAATCTGTTTTTGATAGCTTTCAGTTTTTATGTCTCTTGTCCTTGCTTATGCTTATTGCTTTTTCTATGGAAAAAAGGTAATTCTACTAATTCTTAGTGATTTTCTTGTGTGTAACCTTTTCCCTTTGTGATTATCTGGCATGTGTTTTCTTCATGCCTTCCCCTTCTGGTTGTGATAATCTTGTTAGTCTCTGCTTTCTGTGTCCTCTCCAGGGTAATTAACCAACATGTCCTGCTAAATGTAGGGTCTATAAAACTAGATAACCTGAGATTTTACCACTTGAGGAAAATGCCTCCAGTATCAGTTCAGTTCACATTGTGCTTCTTAACTTCCACCTTCGTATTGCTTGGTGCTGGGTACAGACGTTACCTGAATGTTTTCTTGTTCCTGATGCCGGTTGCCAAAGGATTACTCATTGCAGTACAGTTATTTTTGTTTCCTCTGCTTTTTCCTGGCTGTGCTGTGTTAAAGCAGAGGAGCTGGTGTACAAAAGGTGAGACACTGGATAGAATTCTGTTAAAAAGCAGGAGTATGGTTTCCTTTCTGAAAATACGTTCCTCCTTCTCAGGCTTTATTTATTGGTGACTCTCATTGGGTTGATTGGCCTCATGGTGGGTGATATCATGGATATACAGATAGTCAGAAGGATGGCAGCAGCATTGTGCCTAGTGCTGTCTTTTATAACCAAACTTTTGTAGTCAGGGAAATTGGTCCTCTTTACTTGACATATTTGGCAATCAGGTTCAGCGTGCATTGTGCAATATATGTTTTCCATTTGTGGTTGCATTAGCTTGCCTGGAATTTTGTTGGAAGATTTATCTTTTTGGTTTTTTAATGCACACTTAGAGTATAGTAACTGCCACTACAAGATAAATCCTTCAGCTGTTCTGGGGTGAAAGGAGGATACGGTTTTAGTATTGTTCGTTAGAAAGAGGCCATGTTAAAAGTGGATGCTTGTGTGTGTGTGTTGTCTGAGTGTACACTGATCTATGTTATAGCATGACCTTTTGTTGCCCTTCTTGGGAGGGAGGGAATGAACGTTTTGCAGTCAAGCTTTCCCATGCTTCTAATGCTTGAAACTGAAAAAAAAAAAAAAAAGACTTTTTTCTTAGTAGTGGCAACCTTTGAATGGTCTTATTTCAGCTGGACAGTACTGTTTTGATTGGTTTCTTTGCTCAGCTCTGAATTCCAGCGACTGCCTACAAGTGCTTTGAGTGGGATACACGTGGAAATTTCCAGTGTGAAGATGTGTGTTTGTGTGGGAAACCACCTCCTGTTGACAGAGTACACTTCCTTACCTGACAGGCAGCTTTCAAGTTTAACAGTGCATTACACAATGTTAAATCCAGCCCTCGTTGTTAAACTCTGGAAAGATTCCAGACATCGTAACAGGTCTAAAGCATATGGATAGGGTCTTGTGAAGAGAACTGTGGAGTAATGACCTGGGTAGGAGTGATTGTGATTTTTACAGCCAACCCACTAAGCTCAGATTTGTTGCGAACGCTTGACTGTCCTTCTAATAACCACACTCAAAGCATGTAATGTATAATACTCACTTTCTGGCTGCAGTGGTTGTTCTTGATTCTGATCACAGATTAACTGTTGCTGAGCAAATACTCCAGTACCTAGGGTCTATCCCGTGTTTACATAATAGTGTGTTTCAGAAATTCAGCTGGAGTAATTGATGCATCTGCTGTGTAACTGCAGCAAAATGCACTTATCCAGAACGTCCATTCTCCTGTGTGACTGTTGGAGCAGATGTATTTGTGAGACAGGCTTTGTGTTTCCTGAGGAGGTAACTGGATCCAGGTGCTTGTGGTCTGCAGCAGGGCATAACGCTGTGTGCAGTGTTGCTCCAGATCATCAGATCAGAGGATGTTCTATGGTTAAGGTCTAACCTTAGGCAGCATCTCATGCCAACTGCATGCCTCTATCTTCTGAGTAAGTAAAGGTGGAAGGACATGCAACTGAGCCACTTGTGCAACTGTGACCCTGACTGTGCTTTAGAGATATAGGAGATGGGGTGAAATAAGCAAGTTAAAATCTCCCCTGCAGAATAGTTTTGGCATCCCACCTGTTCCTTATTTTCTTTTATGTGAACCCATGTGACATAGGAGAGCCAGCATCCTGAGCCTGAGCTTGGTTCTAGGCTGAGATGAGATAAAAGAGTTGGTGGAATTTGTTCTTCTGAGACACATTCTTTCTTGCACCTGGCAGTGCCCAGTTTGTGTTTGAAAACACTGAAATTACACAAACTGTTATGAAGCTGACCTGGGGGACCTCTTGAACAGGAAGGGGGGACTGAGTCCAGAATTTTGCACTGTAGTGCAGTACTGGGCAAACGCTGTGCTAGGTGGATGTTCTGAGTGTACTTAAGTTTCCGATTTAAAGCAGCAGTGAGCTAGAAGACAGGGGTTGAGCAGGCTGCCCGTGCAGAACAAAGATTCCTTGTGGATGTGGGAGTGAAGAAATTTGGCTATGTAAAGTGAGCAGGCATAGCTCCTGAGCAGGAATGGGATGTGATGGCTGTCAGTGCACTTCATCCGTGCTATCGAGCACTGAGAATATGTTCCAGGACCTGATAATAATTAGAGGTCAAATGATAATGCCTTTAATCCTTTTTAAACACTTGGACAGAATCGAGACCATCTTTGCAGTGTTACTGACATTTACCTGTCTTTGCTTCCCCTAGTCAACAGTAACTTGAATATTGTGTGGAGTCCTGGGACACTATCCTAACTCACGAACAATCAGGAGAGTTCTTGCTTTGAGTTTCAGCTAACTGGCTGTCATTTCAGCTGGCCTGTGTGCTGAGCTGCAGACAAGTTCCACAGTGGCTGGTTGCCAAAGCTGAAAGAGATTGTCTGGGATAGCCACTGGCTCTTAAGTGATATGAAACTGGTCACAAACTTGTTCCTTGACCTCTTTTAATTATTATTTTTTAATTTTTTTCCCTTTTCTTTCTTCCTTTTTTTCTCTTTCAGCACGGAAACAGATCAGACATGGCGGGTGATGCTATCATGGTCATGAGAGGCTTGACAAAGCTTAGTAAAGCAGTCCTAGAAACTCAAGCAGGACAGCTTCGGCAGGTGCTCCTTGGGGGCGATGCAGTTACCATTGCAAGGACTCTCCAGGCCGCTGCTGAAGAACAGTTCAGTTCCGCCTTGGGGAAAATGCAGGTAAGAAAAGCTCTTTGTCTGGTCTGATGTTTGGCTTTTCTTCCAGCTGAGATTTGGTTTTGGCTTGAGGGTGACCAGGAACTTCCATAGCGAACTAGAACCAAGCCCTGAAGGCTGGATCGATAATATAGATGTTGCAACAGTCTAGGAATTCTCCAGGATTCTGTGGTGTGCAGTAGGTGCTTGGACAGGAAAGGGAAGGAATGGTACTGTGGAGTGTTGCTGTGTCCATTACTGAGTGTTTAAGACATGCTGAAAATAAAGTGTGCTTTGCTCACTTTGTTGTCAAAGACCAAGCTCTTGCTAAGCTTGGCCAGCGGCTTTGTTATTTACAGTCCCCTTCAAACTTGGGGTCATTGATTACCTCTCCTGATGACCTTTCCTTCAACGAATCATAGAATCATTTAGGTTGGAAGAGACCCTTGGGATCATCGAGTCCAACTATCAGCCCTACTCTACAAAGTTCTCCCCTGAAGTGAATGAAGTGAATGAGCTCTTTTAGAATGAATTGGATTTATCTCAGTGCTTCTTCCTTTCTGTACAAAATTGGTGGGTGAGAGATTTTTCAGAATGGCTCGTGGTCAGGTGTTTGCGGGTTCATCACTTACAGCCCAGACTGGATTTTCAGAACTGATTTTCAAGTGAGGGACATGAGGAAAGTCAGAATATCTCTTTTATTTCATTTTATTTTATTTTATTAATTTTTAAAGTAGCAGCTTCTGTTACCAGACATGGGAATAGATTTCTAAGAGCTTCACATTTGCAGTGTTGCCATTTCTTGAAAACATGGGGCTTGTCTGAGGAAAAGAATTTCTGTAAATCAAAGCCAGTCATTCTTTATCATCCTTTAGAAAGACAGCGGAGCTCAGATCATGATTTTTGAAGCAGCAACTAATGAGTGAGGGTATGACTTTTTTTAATGCAGAAAGCTTATAGACTATCACCAGTGTCTCCTGTAGTTTCAGTCCTAGAATCTGGGTCTGTGTGAGCTTGCAATAGAAATACCTTAAGTGTGTCTGCTTATGGAGACAATGCTTTGTCTTGCCTTTGCATCCCAGAAGAGAGAAGGATGTTTTCCTGTTTCTGTGCATGTTTCTCTGCCCAGAAGGGCCCCACAAACACACCTGCAAGACACTGAAACAAGAAGCAGCTGCTAAAGCAGGACTCTAAGAAATCTGCAGGCTGGAGCTATGACGCTTTTCTGTTTTGAAGAGAGGAAAGCTTTTATGTTAAGTGACTATATTTCACTTCTCCTGATGGTGTGGCACTGTTTTGGCTGTCTGACATGCTTTTTAAAACTGAAGTATGGAAGTAGAGGGACCTTTTTGTTTGAAATCATCGGTCAGTATTATGGCCGGAGTCCCCATCTGTAAACAGATTCCTCCCTTGCCCCCCCCTGCTCCGATGCTGAGGTTCAGAATAGCACGAGACCTGCAGAATAACAGGAAAGACCATGTTCTGTTTTTTCTCTGTAAAGAGGGGAAATGTAATTAGTGTTTAGGAAAGAGCCTAAAATACGCTGCCTGCTTGCCTGACCACAGCAGGATTCAAAATCCTGTGGATTGGCTGTTATAGTCATCAGCTCTTCTATGGTAATGCTGTTATTTAGAAAGGTAACTAGAATATGTTGAGTAGCAAGTAAATAGGAGATAACGCTCTGCTGCGACTTTTTTTAATTTTTATTTTTAACCCCCTACGTCAAAAAGTGGTGGGAAATATCTGGACATAGTGGGGCAACTCTTGCAGGTCAGGACAGAGCAGAAAAGACTTGCTTTGAGTGTTGCTGTGTCCGATGCAGCTACTCTTGCTTCAAGCACAGAATTTGATGTACTTTGGGATCACAGCAAACCTTGCCATAGGTATCTGGTATTGCTAACTTTTAGGCTTGAAAGTGCTAACATTGCATGATAGGGACAGCATGGGAGGAGGGAGCAGAGTAGGGGTGAGAACTGAATATTATGAGATTTAGCTTTTTGTTGTCCCTCCTAAGTATATCTTGGGTGATATTATAGCTCTCATCACCTGTTATTTTGAGCAGTGTATTGCTTCTAGTGAACTCCACAAATAGTGATGCTTCCAGGCAGTGTTTGGAGAACAAGGCCTCTTCAGTTACGGGTATTTGAGAAGCTGTTAATGAATTTGTCCCATCAGTGGGGTTGAAAGACTGCCAGCGATCCCATCCCCGGTGTCCTCAGTGTCTCTTGCTTTTTTTCTGTCTCTTACCGTGAATGTCTGCAGTGCCAGAGTCTTCAGAAATTACTTACTGTGGAGACAGGACAGCTTAGCTGTGTGTCCATCTCTGAGGACCACAGGTGGGGAGGGAGCAGGTTTAAAGTTCTTTTCCTAAAAGCATTTCTATTATTGTTTGCAGGAACTAGGCAAACAGCAGGAGAACTTAACTGATCTCAGTGAGGATTTTGGGAAAGACTATGACTTCTCAGCTCGAGAACAACCAGATGCTGCAATGGACTTCTCCTCTGGCCCTGGCAAGCCTCACGAACGCAGCGGTGAAGGCCCTGCTTACTCATATACCACAAGCGGACCTTTTAAAAGTGTTGGTGAGACTGGAGATTCCAGCCTGGGTCAGAAGCCTTTCCCGCCCAAAATGGATGCAAGGTTATTCGGAGGCTTTAGGGACCCTGGAAATCCTTTTGCTGCTGCATTTGGACAAAGTAGGGCTTTTCACCAAGACCATTCCTCTGTTAGTGGATTAACAGCAGAAGATATTGATAAAGCCAGACAGGCTAAAACAGGTTCAGAGCAGAAACCCTACAAACAGATGGTACGTTTATGTTTTTAAATTAAGGATTCTTAGTGCTATAGTTTCTATACTGGAATGTCCTTACTCATCTTCTCTTGTGTTTCTCATTTCTTCCTCTTCTGCTCTTCCCTTTTGTGCAGGCAAAAGAGGGAAGTGTCTGTGCTCCCTAGCTCTGATCTTCTGTCAACAGCTTTTCAGGCTCTCCTTTCACACCTGCCCCCTCTGTGTCAGATATTCTGATGTGAAAGAATGTTTAAAAAGTATACATTGGGTAAACTTCAGTTTTATTTTAACAGGAGTTCTCCTTTCTTTCACCTGGACTATGAGGATTCAATGTATTTAGAATAGTAATGAAGGGTCTGTATTTCACCCCAGTTTTTGGGATGAAATGTTGAGTAGGTGGGGACAGCTGTATNGCCCCTCTGTGTCAGATATTCTGATGTGAAAGAATGTTTAAAAAGTATACATTGGGTAAACTTCAGTTTTATTTTAACAGGAGTTCTCCTTTCTTTCACCTGGACTATGAGGATTCAATGTATTTAGAATAGTAATGAAGGGTCTGTATTTCACCCCAGTTTTTGGGATGAAATGTTGAGTAGGTGGGGACAGCTGTATCATACAGAGGTTTGAAGACTGACCCTAAAGAGTCTGTCTTCTCCTTAAGGGCCTTGTTCCCTTTAGCGACTTGTTTTGCTCTTTTCTATCTTCCCCGCTCCCTTGTCCGCCCCTCTCCTTAGTGTATGTTTCAGTTCACGGTCTGTCTGTTCTGCAGTGTCTTCACTTGAAAATCTCTCACGTTTATATGAGGCTTGGTGTTCAAGAAAAGCTTTCTTTAGCACAGAGCTGAAGTGCTTTCAGAGTTGTGCTCTGAATTTGCAAGTATCTGACTGTATGCCCAGTTCATTTGTGGATTTCTTTTCTTTTTTGTTTTGTTTTCCTTTCCCCCTCTTTCTGCTGCAGCTCAGTGAGCGGGCCCGGGAGAGGAAGGTTCCTGTCACAAGGATCGGACGGCTTGCCAACTTTGGAGGTGAGTTTGCACACCCGCATTTGCCAGGGATTAATGACTGGCTGTGGCAGTGCTCCTGCAGAAGCATCAGTTGGCTCTATTTTCTAGTTAAGCTTGCTAATAGGAAAGTGCTTCCCTGCACAGCTGCTTAGCTCAGAACTTGATTCGGGCTTTTCATTACAATTATGGATCTTGACCTTGAGTCAGAATGAAGTTATACTTTGAACCCTGTCTTCTGTCCCCCTTTTATCATATCTAACTGCTGAAAGTATGGCAAAGAAAAAAGTTCTCTAAACAGACCTAAACAGGATCCATTGAGCAAATTACCAGTAAACAAGAACTACAGAGCTGCAATGGGTTTTCATTTATCTTAAGATAGCAGGCTGATTGATTCCTGGAGATTAGTTTTCATATATCTCTTCTGAAATGGGTGGAGGATGGGGGGAAAGCCACTCTTAAGAGGATAGGATGATTTGGGAGTGCAGGGCTGTTTTAATGAGAGAGAGAGAGGTGCAGGTTATTCTCCAGTTTGTACAAATACCCTGGTCCTGCACATGGGATTTCATTTTGAGGAAACTCTCCTGATTCTTACAGTATGTTGTTATTGTCAAGCACAGACAGCTGTAGCTGCTGTTCTATTAAGTACTTTTTCCCGAAACTTATCCTTGCTCCCTCTCTAACAGGGGTTAAATATAAAACATATCCTTCTGGTATTTGATTGTTGAGGGTGGGAAGATGATAATAGTCAAGGTTTGATTTATTTAACCCTTGCTTATAAGCCATTTTCTCCCAGGAAGGATGTAAAGTCTGTGCTTGTAAGATCAAGTGAGCTGAAATCAACGTGAATTTTATTTGCAGAATGGGACTATGTTAAAAAGCAGTTAAATACCTTCAGTGGTATTAACAGGTAGTGCTTATCTAATGTCTTACAGCCAAAGTCATCAAAGGACTTTTTTTGGTAATGGTAGTGTTTTGAGATGCCAGTAGCTTATCTTGGTTGTGAACAGTCTCCCTTAAGTGGCGTATCAGGCCCTTGTGGCTCTTGTGCTTCTCTTTTGCAGAATTTGACAGAGAAGCACCCATGCAAAGTAGACATCCTTGTGTTACAGATCTCGGAAGAAAAAGCCTGTCAGATGCAATTCACCTCAACTGTTATATTTAAAAAGCCCCATTATTCTTCCTCTGTGTGTCTCTGTCAGAATAATGTGCACACTAGGAGGAGTTGGGGGGCAGAGATTGATTCTGTGCAATGCAGGAATAAGCAGGAAGGGAGTTGTGTCATACCATAAGGTTTTAATGCTGGTCACTTCTCTTTAACCCTGTAGTTCACCGCAGGCGCTCTGGCTTCTCAGCGTGCTTAGCATTGCTGGAAGGGAAGCAGGATTCATGATCTGCTTTTTGGAGTAACAAGGCGTCACTGTAAAACTAACCGGACTGCTTTATTTTTAAGCCCTAGGAGCACACAGATCTCTGTTGTAATCCAGCCTTGATTTTTATGGAAAGTGTCACAGCACTTTTAGCTGTCATCTTCTGAATTTGTCTGAGGCTGCTTGCCAACAGATGGTGGATGTGAAGTGGCAGATGACCAAATTTTCTGTGAACTTTGAGTTCCAGTGCTGTTGCTGGATGCTCCGGTTCTTGGCACTCCAGGCTGCTGCATGAGGAAAGGCTGACTCATGCTTCAAGGCAAAATATAACTACCTTACCTGTCTTCTCCTAACCTCAGGTTAAAAAACAAAACAAAAAACCACCCTGCCAAACCAAAACCACAAAGGGAGAGTAAGAACGAAAGGCTTGTTTATAAGCAGCCTCTCCAGGCATATCTCTGTATCATCTATTTTTTGGTCTTGTCCGTCTACAGTTGTCTGTTTTTTATGATTTAAATTGCCGGCAAGACAGGCCAGATTTTTTGGGGGGGATGTTGTGTTGCAAAAATGGTATTCAGTTCTCCAGTCTCTTGTTTCACATCCATTGCTTATCTTTCCATCTGGATGGAAATGGCACTGTCAGTATGCTGGCTAACAAACACCCCATGGGGCTTACAGGTAGGGTTTTCCCAGTTTTAAGAAATCCTTTGGTGATGTTTTGATAATAGGCTGTGTGATGCTCGAAGAGGGTTTCTGGGGGCGCGATGAGTCTATAAAACAGTGTGGCCAGCGCCACATTGGAAGGACTACCTGTAAGGGGTACTTCTTCATGGTCAGATCTTCATCCAGACTCACATGAGCTTTCAAAGAGCCTCCAGAACTGCATGGAAAGAAAGAAAGTCCCTGTTCGTAGCAAGGAAGCAGCTCCTGCTTGCTATTTGCTCCATGTTTGGAGTGCTTTTTCCTGCCTCCACCTGGCCTCGAGAGAGCCAGTGCAATTGTAAAACACCGTCACCTAACTCTATTATGGCTTTTCCCAACTGGCTGTTACCTGATGAGAAATGTTCTTAAATTATGTCTTTATGAAACATTTTAAATGCTTACACCAGAAAACATTAGCTGATTCTGAGTGCTAGGGTTCACCATTGACTTTTGCCCATTTTGGCTTGCTCTTGCAGTTGTTGGTGAGCTTTGGCTCATGGTTGATTGTTTTTCTCTTAGGTTGTGAGCAGGGGAAAGTAGTACTTGTGTGTGTGTCTTGGCTACTTACTGTCCTCCACAGTGATGGACATGCCTTTTCTTTCCTAATGCCCTTTCTGGGCATTAATCTCAGGAGTGACGGAAGAGGTAATATGTTCAATTTTCAACAACACCTGCAAACTGAGGAGTGAGACTGATTAAGGAAGTCTCATGAGGGCATAGGAGGCAGTTTCCAACTGAGATGAGAATTGACTTTTGCTTTCCTAAGATCCAACCCAACTTTATTTGGGTTTTGTAGAGAAAGCAAGATAAACTTGAAGCAACCTTGAAGTAAACTGTTTCAAAGCTCAGTGATAGGTCAGTTGGAAGTTCCCTGTGCTTGCACAGTGTGGTCTCTCTTGCATTTCCTCGTATTGCATTTTCAGAAGCAAGATGTGGCATGATTTAATGAGGGTTTTCAATTACGTTATTGGTTTTTGGGAGCCCCTACTGCTGCTGTGGGATGATGGTTAACAGCTGGAAGGAGTGCTTTTGTGGGGGATGTCACTGTTAACCTGTAGGGATGTGATTATTTCCTGCTCTACCAGCTGCCTCTTCGCGTTGCCCTTGAAATAATTAAGGGCAGGAGGGTGTTCCATATCCATGAGAGAGTAAAGCTTAGAGCAGGTAAGCTTTCTGTGCACAATTTGTTTCTTGTTTGTTTTGGGGTGCTATCTTCATTTGAAGACCCAAGGACGTCACTGTGGGAAATATAATGATTGAGGTGGATTCTTCCCTTACCAGCTCCACACCAGTCAAACTGGCATTTGACTGTGACTCTTCTCGGTGGGATAAAACTCACCTTTTTTTTTTTATTTCCATATTAGGAAAATGTCATTTTAGACTTGAAGAAGATGGAAAGATACTGAGTAGGTCAAAAACAGAGTTCATGTAACTATTCCTGGGGTTCAGATACCTGAATTCCCTATTGCTGAGTTCCCAATGCTATTGGGATGATCGCATTCAAACTTGAATCATTCCTCCTCCTGCCTTTGCATGTGTTTTGTTGTCCCCCCAGTGTTATAGGGAATGTTGATCTCAGCTGTGGTGTCAGGACGTTCTGACATCAGGGGAGTGATGGACATATTAGTAACAGGAGGCAGAAACACTTGGCCTGCAGAGTTTGCCTGGTTTCTCACCTCTTCTGGGAGCAAAGAACATCTTGCTGGAAATACTGAAGATTGTTTTTTCCAAGGCTTGCATCTAACACTGAGCTAATGTTTCTCTGTAATCGGCACAAGATCCTCTGCTGAACGTTTTTGTCCTTCATACCTATTTTTGTTTGCTCCTTGCAGCAGCTGGAGTGACTGCTTGTAACTGTATTTATAGTACTAAATATCATCCTTGATGCTTTTATTTATTTTATCTTTTCTTCCCAAGGTTGGAATTAGTAAAACAAGATTTTTCTGCAGTTTTTTTGTTCAATGCTTGTTTTGTAGCCTGATGGGTCATCAGTTCCACCCACACAGTTTCCTGATCTTTATTTCCATTCTGCCTTCCTTGCATCATTTGACTTTTCTAAGCAGTTTCTGTCTCCCTTAATCATATTCCTGGTTTGTAAGTTTATTATTTTAATGATATAATAAGATTCTTTTGCAGTAAAGAAAATTCAGGAAGCATGTAACAAAGTCTAGTTCTAATGTGATTTTGCAAAGAAAATAAAACTAACCTCTTTGAGGTATCTTATTAAAGTTCCACAAGACTGCCAGCCATAGGATTCAGATTACCACACTGAATTACAAGTGAGAGTGGGTTTCTTCTGGTGAGCAATTAATGCTCAGAAAGCTAGTGGAAATTGATGCCCAGCTGTCTGCACCTTGGAACGCGTTCTGGGTGGTGTTTGACATGACCAAAACCAGGGCCCAGGCTGTTCCAGGAAAGAGTCTTGCCCACTCTTGCATTTGTTGTGCTGAGCAGAGCCCATTCAGTCTCCTCTTTGTTTTGTTGTCTCAGTTGCTGAGCAAGAGGATTCTTCCTGAAGAAAATTCATTCCAGATCATCTCTTGATGGGCTTGGTTTGAAGTGTAATGGGTGCTGGAGATGTCTGGAAAATGTCTGGAGGGGCACTCTGCTGGTATAAAACCAAGTGGTGGTTTGCAGGCCTGAAATAATCCATCTGCATAAAGTGCAAAATGCAGGAGTGGGTCTTTCTGGAGGTGCTTTGGGATGTTATTTTCCAAGGTGCTGAACTGGCTGTTCAGTGATGCTGAAGATTGTCCCAGAATGATTAATCCTGGAGGAAATACTCATCCTGCAGATAAGGAAAAGGAAGGATGTCAGGAGTGACTTGTGCAAGGTCAGTAGACCTAGTGGCTCAGAGGAGGAGAGTGCTTTTCTACAGCTATGCAGGTTCTTTGGAGGGATGAGTCCTACCAGGCAGCAGGTGAAATGAGTGTCATGGCTCTGAACCCTCCTGTCTAGTACTTGCTTTCTGAACCCTGGAGTGTTGGTCTGGGCTGGAAGGTGAGGAAAGGTGGAGTTTTCCATGGTGGTTTTTGTTGTGCGAGCTGTGTGTGCTCCAAATGCCACAGTGAATGAAATAGAAGTTAATAAAGGATAAAGTAATATGTTCTTGAATTTCAGGATCTAAATAATCCCTGGTACTGCTGGTGGTGGATGGAGGTATAGCTGTGAGGAATTTAGGGCCGTTATTTAATTTCCTAATTCCATAGTCCTATTAATAATAGCTTGGTAGGAATAGAATAAAAGAGTAAAGTGAGCAATTGAGACTTCTGAGAAGTGGCAGCTTTCTCTAAGCCCTGGATGTTCATGTAAAAGACCAAGTTTTTGTGTTGCTGTCCCAAAGTGTCTCAAGGAGGGCTTGGGGGTGCTTGGAAAACGTGTTCCCAGTACTGCTGGCAGTGTGGGAGTAAGGCATGATGAGATGCACCATCACCGAAGAGATAAAAAGCAGCACCAGCTGTTCTGGTTGCCCATGTTATTTATTGTCCAGAAAAATAAATCCCTTGAAACTGGGAAGGCAGCGAGACCTTTGGTAGCCCAGATTACTGCATGATTAGATGCAGGTCTCATTTAATCTTCGGTGGCTTTGGTCAGGTTAGTGGAGGCAGATAACGCTTCTTTTGTAGTTGTGGCTTAATCTGTGGCTGTGAGACAACGCCCCAGAACTCACTGCCTGCGAGGGCAATAGTGCACCTGGAGAGCTGGGGTTTGGTCTCCTGGTGCTGCTGTTGCTCTGCAGGGTTACTCCCCAGGCGCAGCTCCTTGGAATTGCAGGTTGCGACACTGCTTGCATAAGGTGGGCCTTGGGAAAAACATGTTTCAGTTCATTGTAGTAAAGGAGTACATGGAAGTCAGACAGTGAATAAGCAGAAATAAGCCCAAATGCTTAGACAGTGGGGTCACAGAGCCTTGAACTCCACTGGCAGTGGTTTCATCTAAATACAGTTTTACTTCTGTGGTGGGGATGAGGAGGATCCTGCTCTTTCCTGAGAGCGACTTGGTACTTTGAGAACTAAACTTTTAAGTTTATTATTTTTTTCCTTCATTTCTTCTAAGCTTCCATGATTTTAGTCTACAGCAGGACCTCAGCCAGAGCACAGAAGAGATAAAAAGCCTAGGTGACATGCTTTATAAAAGCCAGCTATCCCAGTGGCACCCAGCTGGTGTGCTGGGCTGAAGGACAGGAGAAAACTGTTCAGTGTCAAACTTGAAGATGACTCCATTGCAAAAGCCAGGATGTTCTCACCAAGATCTCTTGCCGTTGTGCAGATGACTGTGTGGCTTGAGGTTGATTACAAAAAAATGCCTCTATATGTGACACAGAAGTTTTTGTTTGTTTGTTTGTTTGTTTTTTAATTCTTTTTCTTCTTATTTTAAAGGACTAGCTGTTGGTCTTGGCATTGGGGCATTGGCAGAAGTTGCAAAGAAGAGTCTTAGACCTGAGGAACGTAGTGGTAAGTCCTTTCTCCATCCTCATGCTTCTTTTATTTTTTTTCTCTTCTCCCTCCCAACACAGTTTACCTGCATTGGCAAGATTTTATCTTTAGAAAGCTGAGACAGTGAGGCAGTCAGAATAATGAGGCATATGGGTAGTTCTTTTCTTTTTCACAGAATCTTTCTCTGCCTCCGAGGATGTTCTGTCTAGGAGGAACTTGGAGAACGGCTGCTCTCTTTTAAGAGAGACCAGATACTTTATGTAAATGTTAAAAGACAATTATCTACTTCCAGGATCCATATTTTTGCCTCCTTCTAAAGTATTCTCATAATATGTCAAGAGGCTGTGGCATGCAAATCAACCTGATCCTGTTTTCTTCGCAGCTTGTTTGAAGCTGGAGGGAAAATGTTCCTAAGTTGTACCTGGCTGTGTCATGGTGGCTTTCTCCTAAGCTTGCATGTTGGTAAAACAGTGGTACTGAGTGGTTGTGTGTGGATGAATGGCTTAGGGCATAGAAAGTACACAGTGCTCTTTTAGAGTTATCTCATGTTTCCTAGAAAGCTTAGGGCTCCATTCACTTGTTTTTTTGTCCAGGAAAAGCTTTGGTGAGAAACTGCAAAATGTAAATTCCTTTGTTACAGTTACTTGCAGGCTCTTTGGTCTTCAGCTGGTCTCTCTGGTTTGGCTGGTATGTTGGTATGTTTACATTATTTCCAGTGGCTGGAGGGAACTGATGAAGGGCTTAAGCACTTGCAGCTAGAAGTAAAAATGAAGTCAAATCGTTCCTGGTTCAGAAGCATTGCTTTGAGATAATGACAACCTCTGTGACCTTGTATTTTTACTCTGTGGCCAGTAGTATTCTACTACCAGGCCAGTTTGTGTCTTCTCCCTGGCTGCCTTTAGGGGTGGGGGAAAGACAGAGACCAAGATAGTATGAATCTCTATTCCTGGAGGTACCGGAAGAGCTGAAAACCAAAGAAATTTGGAGGGATGAGAACCCTAAAAAAATCCCAACCAACCAAAAAACCCAAACCCAAACAGATGAAACACATTCCCTGTGGTGGGGGGACAGGGTGAAGGCAGAGCTTGTGTTGCCACCCAGGGAACTGCTTTTTAATACTTGCATCTCTGTATTCCCTGTACAACTGGGAGACGCAGAGCAGCCCAGCAGAGAGAAAGGATCCTTGGCAAAGGGTTGTTGTTTCTCTCTGTGAGCTGAGGTGCTTGAGGCTGGGAGGGTTTCTTTGCTTTGAATTAGAACCACGCAGTCAGGCAAACATGGTCCATGCCGTAGGGAATCCTTGAAGGCTTTTGCTTTCAGCACTAGTGATGTTTGACAGGTTGTTCGTACCTGTTGGAAGCTGCTGATCTGCTTTGCTTTAAGTGAAGGACTTGCACAACTGTTGATAGTTCTCTGCATGCCAGATTATTTTTCTAATTGGGCACACCCCAAAGTCAAAACATGAGCTAGTAGAGTTATGGAATTTGAGGGAATAACATGAGCTTTGTTTTTCTTCCTTACACCATGAGAAAGGATTTTTTTTTTTTTTCATTTGTTTTGCTTTTCTTTTGAGGGCAACGGATGCTTTTTTTCCTTGTAAGAAAGCAATTGCACTGCTAGGCTTTTTTCTTCTTGCTAGGAAAACTATTATTTTCTTCTGTAACTATAACTTGGTGCCAGCAGTCTGGGTCATGCTTTGCTTATTTTCTTGGACAAATATTAATTAAAGAATAAGGCAATAAGAACTGCTGACTTTTGAGGCAATGCAAGGGAATTAGAAAATGACCTGGCTTTTATTTTTAGCTGTCTTGCTTGTGTTCTTGGTTCCCTTCTTTGCCATCGCATATGCTTAGATAACAGCTTGGAGCGGTGGTTACTCTGTAAAGGAGAAAGACAGTGAGACTGAGAGTGAGTAAAGACCAGCAAGTATTGAGAAGTAAAAGACTTCTTACTCTCTTGGAGCTTCTCGGGCCAAGTTCATGGAAGGGTCTCCAGGTGACTCAGCTACAGCCTCTAGCTACTGTCCTTGGACCTGTTTTCTGCAGGATTTTATGGTGGAGGGAAAGGCTGTGTGGATGAGAACTCCCTGCTGTGGGCTCTGCGCCTACAGGAATGTGTGGCAGAGGATATCTGCAAAGGTTTTAGTCCAAGATCCCATTTTCTTACTCTTCTTCTGGCAGTACCAGTCTTAGCTGTTCTTGGGGGAAATGTATTTACATGAGTACCTCTGCAGTTCTTTAAAAATATTTCTGCACCCATTTTGTGAGTTCAGCTTGGGGCATTTGTGTCCGAGTTTTCTGGCTTCCAGCACCATTAACTTGGGCTCAGACCTGTCTCTGAGAATGATTTGTTGTCCTGTTCTCTGGAAGCTGGTTGAAGATGTCTCTTCTCTCCCCACTGCTGCAATATTAATAGTAACATCTTGGCACTTCAAAGTCAAACAAGTGGGATGTGTATATGCCCAAAGGCATGCCTAAGAATTTCATGCTCTCATTGGCATCCAGGAGTGACAAGAAAGAGCCTTTTCTTGGCTACCTTCCTCTTGTCCAGTCCACAAAGTGTCTTGACACTTTGAAAATTGAGCTGGAAACACTGGTCCTTTTGTTGTAAAACCACAAGCCAGAAACTCCTGAGCTACAAGTGATCCTGGTGTCTATTCTCCTGCTCATTCTCTAGTGACTGCACTAGTGCTGATCTATCTTTTTCTGCTCCATTTCCTCGTCCTTGTTTATTGGCCATGGAGCCCTTCTCTCTCTGCCTTGGATTATCTCTGTTTCTATAAACAATTCACTACTTAAAGGATTTATCCTAGAACAGAAAGGACTGGTGTAAGAATTTGTGACTTTTTCCCTTCTCCATTGGAGCCTGATGTCCTAGACATAATTTTTAGTGCTGAGCTCCTGTGACAAGGTGCAGGGGTTTTGGTGGGTTTTTTTTTTATTTTTAAGGGCTTGGAGAGCTAATGCTGCTCTTGAAGTTCTTTAAGTTATTGGGTTCATCATATTTTTTAAAAAAGAAGATGGCTGTATTTGATTTCCAGTGGGACTTTTCTTGGCTGATTAAAAGTAACCTCCTTGGTCACAGGTGACCTTGATGGCAGTCTCAGTATTTGGAGTGCAAGGCTGACATGGGGTGAAAATAGGGGGGTAGAATAAATTTCCAGGAATAAAAGTGAAAGAGTGCCCAGATAAATAGCTGCCATTACTAGTAAAGAGATTCAGGGTTCAAGGTCAATTTTGTAACTTATTAATGACATGTACTGGGCTGTTCTACTGGGACCTCTGCAAATGCCAGGCTGGGCAGAGCCCTGAAGGGCTGGCAGCTGGCCTAGGTTTGAATGTAAAGTTGTTTCCTTATGAACAGGGATTAATGTAATCTCTTTGAGTTTTCAGCCCTAAGTGCTTTCTGTGTTCTTGACTCTTCCCTTGCCCCAAAGTTTGTGTGGCTGATGGTCCTAAAAACAAACACAGCAAAGCCTGGTGGCCGGTTCTCCATTTGACAGTGGCAAAGGAGCTGGAAAAGCAACACTACAGCTGAGATGCACACAGATTTGGAAGGGTTCACACTGATTCTGTATACTGAAAGGAAGAGGTGGGTTGAGCATTCTTGAGGGCATCTGCCTCTGCTGGAGAAGAGCTGACAGTCTCTAGGCATCCTGGCTGTAGGAGTGTTTGGTTCTGAAATCTCCTTGTTGCCACAGCTTGTTTAGATTTCCTTTTTATTTTTTTTTCTTCCCCCGTTGAAGCAGGTAAACAATCCCAATGTTGTGATCTTGAGATGGGGAGGAAATCATTTGTAGCCTGGAAAGGTACCTCTAGTCTTTGGGGGAAAAATGTTAACTTACTGAAAATGGGCAGATTTTTTTTCATGAACTTGTGCTGGGTTTCATCCCCATTTCCTTTCTGTGTAGATTTGGAAGCCTGTGTTTTCTCTTTTTTATCTGCCCCCCCCAACTTTCCCCCTATGTAATCCTGCTTTTGACTCTTGTTTTCAGGCCACCTTCTTGTTCATGCCCACTTTCAGTAAAGTACATACACAAGGAACAGCTCATGTGCTCAGGGGCTGGATCACCTGGTGATTGGGTAGTGCCCCCGTGGGCTTGGCTTCAGTGAGAAGCTCAGCAGGAGAAAGAGGGTGGGGAATGCCTGTGTTTGGCTCTTTCTCTGATAAGACTTGTCTAAAATTGTCTGGGTTCATTGGCTTCTGGAGGTAACTTTAATCATTAACTAACCCCGTATCCTACTGCAGATTCAAAGGAGGATGCTTTTGTGTAGAGGAAGGTAGGGCTTTGACTCGGGACTTTCTCTAGCTCCTGTGTGTCTGATGCAGCTCATATAAGGGATTATTTGCCTCATCATTGCTAAGGACAGAGTTTTCCTGATGGGATTGTTGAGAGCCTGAGGTCTGTTAGATGGCTCCATGCACTCTGCTCTCCGTGGCCAGCTTTTCAAGTGGGCAAAGCCACATCTTTCTGCCCTGGGATCCAGCCTTTTAAGACCAGGCTGGATGGGGCTTTGAGCAACCTGGTCTACTGGGAGGTGTCCCTGTCTGTGGCAGAGACGTTGGAACTCATTGATGTTTAAGGTCCCTTCCAACCCAAACCATTCTATGATTCTATGGGCAGTTCTACATATTCAGTCTCTCGGACTCCTTACATCCAGGATCTAGAGCAAAATGTGCTCTGGGAACTTTTGTGTGATGTAGATGGTGACTTCTGGACCCCTCCTGCTTCTCTGTGTCCTGCTCTCAAGAGCAGGATGGTTGTCCTGTGTACTCCTTCCTGGTGCTTTTATTCCTCTGTCCTTTCCAAGTATGTTCTTTACTTAGGACAGGGATTTGTGTAGATAGATGTCCCATGTGGAGTGACATCTTGGCTGCCCTCCCACAAAAAGTAAAGGCAAGAGAGGGGGGCTGAAGGAGAGGGGAGGGCAGTGCTTGGCATCTCTGTGTGCTGCTGGTGGTATTGCTTCTCTAGGGAAAGCTTTGTAAGCAGGGGCAGGAAGGTGTCTGTCAGATCAGTAACATGCATAACACCTCAAGAAAGTGCTACCACGTTGTGTGACCACCAAAGTTAAGAGAGCAGCTACTTCAGTCTGACTCAGTTCTTTTTCTTGTCCCCTGGTTGGTCTGAGCCCCACCTTGTCCATCTTCCCAAGAGGCAGCTGGAGATGGAGAGGATATCTTGCTGCTAGAGTCCCTGTATGACGCACCAGTAACTTCCATCTGCCTGAGATCTTCAAGCCCACTGCAGCTGCTGTGCCTCTTAGGGTCTGCTTGTTGTGAACTGGGGCTTCAGCTGTTCTGTCCTTAGTACCCTTTGCTCTGAAGTGTTGGGGAAAAAAAAGATGTAGCTCGAAGTTCAGCATACCAGCTGTGGGGCCTGCAGCCTGGCTGCAAGACCTGACCTTCCTGCTGCTTGGCTGTCCATCAGCAGGAGCTGATCTGCAGCCCCAGGAAAAGTGGTTGGCGGGTGCCTGCCTGCCTCCTCTGTCCCTGCTGTACTGGGAATCACCCTGGAGAAGGAGTTTGGGGTTGCTTCTCCCTAAGGGGCCATAACATGGAATCAGGGTCTGTTTCCCTACAGTGGGGAAGTGCCTTTTATGCCACATAAAAAGCATACTTTGAACTGGTGTGTAGGTGGCTGCAACGACCACCTAGCGAGACTGTCGGACATCAGGCTTTACCTGTTCTTGGGGACAGGAATGTGTAAGTTTGAGCACGTATATTTTGGACCCTGTTCTGTGCAAGCTGATGTGTGTAAGGGCAGAAGGGCTTGACCTCCTCCCTGCATGGCCTCTATGTGCAGTTGGAACCAGTGACAAGCTACATTGAGATGTTGTTCCGTTTAAAGGCAGCATCTTTCTCAGTAGGAAGCCGCCATGAGAAGGCAGTGAGGAACACCATGCACATGTGAGCATGTAAAAGGTTGGCAATCTTGACAACAGGAATTAATTTCCTTTCCAGCACGCTCATCCAAGAAGAACACGGTATCAAAGCTGGACTCCTCCTGTCAGGACTCTCTCCAGCCTCCCTGGATTTGACTAGCTTGATTATCCTCATCACAGATTTACAATCTGCTGCTTTTTCCTTTATGCAGCTATGGTGTTTTGGGGTGGTGGTATAGGGAGAGTTTGTTTTGCCTGTGCATCAGGAGGCAGTAAATTTCAGTTTGATTAGGAAAGAATGTTGTGGAGATGTGAAAGTTGCATCTGTTCTCTAGAGATGCCTAGTGTGTACTCTGGATGTGCAATTGGACAGCAATATATGTTTATGGATGAATCTATGTGTTTTGGACAAGAATTAATGGGGTATGAGAAAAGAGGTTCAGCACTGGAATGAATCTCAGCTCCCACCTTAAGAAGTACCAGCATGTTCTCAGTCAATCCCACCGTGCTGTCAAAGCTTTTGACAACTCCTTCCGGCCGTGGCTCACCCTTACATCTTGTCTGAGGCTGTGGCCATGCTGCGTCCTGTGCCGTGGGACTTGGGAGACCTCCACCTAGTAGTAGAGTTCAAGCCTCCAGGGATGTCTGTGCTGCTGGGGCTTGCTGCTGTTGGCCCTCAAGCCACCAATGTCCAAGTCAGCACAAGACAACGTGTGTCCACGTGCAGTCCATGCCCCTGGGTTGCAGTGAAGGCTCTGAGTGTAGTCCCAGCTTGATTTCTCTGGGGAAGGACAAATATGGACTAATGCAATAGATTCAGCTCACCGATGTAAGAGTGCTCTTCATCCATATGCTTTGTCTCCTCAGGAAAGAAGGCAGTAATGGATTCCAGCCCGTTCCTGTCGGAGGCCAATGCAGAAAGAATCGTGAGAACCTTGTGCAAGGTCCGGGGAGCGGCACTGAAGCTGGGGCAGATGTTAAGCATCCAGGGTAAGTGGTAGCACAGGTTCTCAGATCTATCCTCCTTAGTGCTGCTGGGTTGGGCAACTGATTTCTTGTGGGAAATAGCTCTCTGACATCGGTGTCAAGTGAACGCAGATAGACTAGACAAGCGGCTTCCTCGTGTGAGGGCAGTAATGGAGATATTTGATTTGGTTCAGTTTAATCCCAGTACAAAACAACTAGATGTGTGCACTATATAGTATCAGTTTCCCAACGTCCCTGTTATGTGAGGCATACAAATGCAATTGGTTGAAAAGAAGGTGAATTTTAACACCTGTGTTAAAAGGAATTGTGTAGAAGCAGAGCCCTATCATGCTCTGTACACAGGTGTCCTGCTATAAAGGAGGAGACTGATAAGAACCCGACCCTGTTCTTTGTTCACCAAAAGCGGTCAAGGTTATATCCATAGCCATCTCCCATTGCAGCGTGTTTATGGTTTGTGATTGTTGGCACTGAAGCTTTGCTGGAAAGGGCAGTACATCCTATCTTATCAGGTATAAAACACTTGTTTTCATCTTGAGGAGATTTCAAACTGGCACTCACTCCATTGGCTTCCGAAGTTGGTGATCACAGGTGAAGGCGTGAGTGGCATCAGGGTCTGCACTCAACTGTCAGGTTACTCCTGGGAGATAGCAGGTGTGCTGAATTCAGCCCTTATCTGGACCTCTCCACTTTGCCTTCTACCCAACTTGATAGGGAGGGAAAGAACCAGCCAAAAATAGCTGTTACATTTCTCTGGAAATAGCTTTCAAGATGTCACTGAAACCAAGTCAGTGTCTAAGTGTTTGAAGTACTCAACTTGCTTGGCTTGTGCTTCTCCTTGAATTTTTGTAGGTCCTGACTGATGAGGCCGGATCTAGAATTGTCTTAAATATTTGTCTTGGGCTAGCCAATACAGCCAGACCAACTTGCTGTTCCGTGGAGGCCCGATTGTGGCATTTCTATGGTTTTTTTATTAGCTAATCACTTGGTTTAGGTGTGTGCCAGGCTGATGGCAGCACGAACAAAGCCAGGGGGAGGCAGCAGCTACTTTGTCAAGGGCTGCCACCCAGATGCTGTTTTCTCACCCTCTAGAAACTGCCAGGTGCAAGTGACTGGTGGTTCCCAGTGCAGGTCCAGGAGGGAGCTCCTGTGCTCCTGGCTTTCTGTGGCCAGTGCCTCTGGTATGTGGGATGAGTGACTTATGTCTGGAAATCAGCTCTGAAGTCAACTTGTCTAACATGGTGGAGATTTATTTAAAGTTCTTCAGACACTGTTGATGTGTGCCCAGAGGCTGGTCACAGCTGCCTGAGGCTTGGGTGGGAGTGAAGGTGGAGTTAACTGTGAAAGAGAAGCAGAAATGCTCTGGACTTCTGACGCTTGGCTGCTGTCTCCTAACGTTACTGAGGGCTGGCAGGAGTGTCCAACACTTGCCCATTCACTTGGGTATGAAGATCAGACAGGCCTTCACCAACCTCGGTGGTACTGCCCAGCCCTTGTTTGACTCTAGTAATGAGGGCGTGGGGTGCTGTGAAGCCTGGCAAGGACACAGGCCTCTGGTAACTTTGTTGAGGGACAGCTGTGGTGAAATGGGTTAGACACTTCCAGCAGTGCCAAGTTTTTGGTTCTTGGGAGGGCTTCACACATTTCCTGCCACTTTATGGGCTCCTCTGTGACCTGCTGAGTCTGAATTGGCTTTTTCTACTAGCAGGAGTGTGTACTAATTAAGAATGGGGGTTCTATGTTGCTTTGTCCAGGTGCAGCTGAGCACCTGGGAGCTAAACCACCCAGAAGTTACAAAGCAGTGTCTTTAAAAACCTCGATGTCTTCTCCTGGGGGTTAGTGGATTTGTTGGGCATCCTCACCCCTGAAGATGATACACAGAAGGAATGCTGAGAACCGAAAAACCATCCCGTGTCCTGGTGCATGGCTCTAGAAGGTGTTGGATAGGCGGCTGGGTTTGCCAGTTGAGTGCCCTGTCTTGGATCTTGCTTCATGTTTTCTTCTAGTAAGGCCTATTCAGTTTACCACAAAGATGGAAAACCTTGTTCATCAGCTTTTTGTAGGCCTTGTTTTGTCAGAACTGCTTCTGCAGCACGACTGATTTTTAACATCACTGCTGAGCTTCTGTACAGTCAGTTTGGACTTGCAGGTTTCTCAGCTGGTTGGTGTTGTGCTAACAAACGAAGTGGTGGTAGTCATGCAGCCCCAGTTAAGAATGCCCTCTCAGACTAAGGGCTGAAATACCTTGTGAGGTTTTCCAATGCCAGCAATAAGCAAAATAACAGAACTAGATGCCAAATGCTCGTGGCAGACCCTAGTACCTTGACAGGAACGGCTTCTTGGGAGCAGGAATCATTTTTAGTGAGCCTGTTCTCTCTCTGCACAGTTATCCCAGGAGGTAAGTTACACTGGTGGCTGATACTTTCATTTACCCTTGAGAATAGCTTTTAATAATGCTCAGAGGCTTGGCAGTGATACATCACCAATGGCAGAGCAGAAGTTTGTTTTAGTGTCTGGAATGCACACACAAATGTGATGTTGAGGCTTTCTGCAGGGTTAGAATGTCCCAATGGGAGTTTTACTCCCTGCTCCTGCAAAGCCTGTTAATCTCTGACTTGCAGTGTCGGAATGGGAGTTCCTCTTAAAAGCTCCTGGTCATTCCACAGTGGGGTTTTGTTAGTCCTTCTAAATGTTGCTCATGGCTTCAGTGGGAATTTGTAAACAGTGCTGAGTCTTAATGTCATGTCTCTGCATTGTGTATCTTTTTCTTGCTGTTCCCTTCCACCCCTCTTCCCAGTGTTCTTAGGGGAGCTGTTTGTTTCTCGTTTCCTGGGATGGCTTTATGGGTGCATGTTACACTGTAAATGCAGAGGAATGGTAATGGTGGATTTTTATTTGAATGTCACAAGTGCACATACAGATTGATATCTCAGGATTAAGGCTGGTAGCCTTGACTTTTTTTTCCAGTGTTGGGAGAGCAGCTGATACATTTAAGTCCTCCATAAGCCTTTGTGAAATGAAAAGTTTGCTGGAACTGGTGGTTTTTTCTCTGGATTGTTGGAGAAGCCTTTGCTCAAAGGAAAGGACTAATCTTTTAAGATATCTTTCCCCCTCCTGCTTCTTACGAGTGTAAATATTTGCTTGCTAAATCTTTCTGACTCCTAAAATAACTTACTTTTGGCTCAGCTGGGTTTTCTTCTGCACACTTGTAGCTGCTTTGCCTTTGGGTAGTTGTTTACAGTAGCCAATGCTGAATCTTGATTCCTCCAAGAGTTGGGTACAAGTGTAAGTGGTGTTTTAAACCATGCTATGAACCTGGGAGAGGTGCAATGGCTCTCCATGAGGTTCCTTCCGTGACCTGGTGGCCTCTCCTGGAGCTGTGAATTCTGTGCTGCTCTCTGTGAGAAGATGGAGTGGTGGATGCTCTTGGGTTTGTGCAACTTCCCATCCTACCCGAAGCCTCTTTGCGGTGTCTGGAGCTGCTGCTTGCTCTCTGCATTGCTGCCAGGGAGCACAATATGCTTGATTCCACAGTATAAAAAGCTTCTCAATGTCCTTTCTAGCGTGTTCATAATTCCTCTTTCCCTTGGGAGGGGGTTTGCAGAAACTTTCTCCAGCTGCAGCAGGAGGGTGGCTTAGGAGATGTCTAGATAACGTGCAGGGTTTTTTTGCAAGAGTGAAGAGGAACTTTTTTCCCTTTATTTTGCTCCTTGGGCACAGGGCTTCTGTTTGTGTCTCCTTTCTAAAGCCTCAGGAAGTGTGCCTTGGGGGCTGCTGCTGGGTATGGAGAGTTTCTGAACTAAAACTATTTCTAAAACTGGGGTGCACTTTGGAGGCAGGACAACCTGGCTGGTCTGAGTGCAAGTGTTTCCTTGTGTGCTGGAGAACTGGAGAACGCAGTGCCTATGCTCACTGCCCTGTGCTCTTCCCTTGGCAGATGATGCCTTCATCAACCCCCATCTCCAGAGGATTTTTGAACGCGTCCGTCAGAGTGCTGATTTCATGCCGATAAAGCAGATGACGGTGAGGAATGTTCCTTCCTACTTATCGGGGCAGGAGGGACAATAACAGAATAAACATCACCTGTGACATACCCCAGTAAGAGAGGTGGATGGGGATTTTATAAAGTATTCTTTCAATAAATGCTGTATATTTTCAAGTGTGGGTGACACCTGATTCCTTATCTCAGTTGTGTGCTCCCTCTTCTCTCCAAAACATTGAAGCTCAGCTCTAGAGAGAGGGAAGAATGTGGGGTTTTTAATGTCCTGAGACTATGCTGATAGAACAGGATGTTGCATACAAATGTGATTATAGGGTCTTGTTGAATGTAGACTCCTCCTCTCTTTCCTCTCTCTTAGGTGTTAAACCAGTGTCTAGAAGTGCCTACGTCCCATTTTAGTAAGGGATTTACAAGCCTTACCCTGATGGAAAATTAACAGCAACTTTGTCCTTACTTTTTTGGTTAAATTTAACCCACCATCAAGAACCAGAAAGAAGCAAATGAAGTTTGCTTTCCCCAATGTACATGTTCTCTCTTTCTATTTCCCTCTGTAAATTAAGATGTGAAGGATGACACAAAAGGAATTGCCAGAACTACTTATCTTCTGAGAGACATTGAGCAGAGCCAGAACTTAAATGTGGCAGTCTGGCAATGTAGCAAAAAAGCTGTTAAAGCAGCCTGTGATGTTTAATTGTCAATATGGCCTTAAAGAGAGTCACTCTTGCATGCCTGGATTGCTTCTGCTCAGCTTGGCAGCATGATGGAAGAGGAGAAATATCAAACTCCTTGCTCATTTTCTGGAAGGCAACAAGTGGCATCCAAAAGGGGATGCCTGTATTGCTAAAGCTAAGGCAGTGGTGTTTGTGCCTGAGATCTCTGTCCTTTAAGCCAGAGCATCAGAGCCTTATGCAGATCTGATTGTCTGATCAGTGCTGGGGGAGCACTGCTGGCTGGACCACTTCTTGTGATGGTGTGCAACGATAAGGAATGGGATATAGTCTAGAAATGAGGGTATAGGTTCTCATAACTGTTATAGGCTGTGTGAGTCACCTTAGAGGAATGTGATTTCCAATAGCCAAAACCTTAAATCTTTACTTCTCATGCCCTGATCCTTTCTTTTTATTTGTAGAAAACTCTGAACAATGATCTTGGCCCCAACTGGAGGGATAAACTGGAGTCCTTTGAAGAACGCCCCTTTGCTGCTGCTTCAATTGGTCAGGTTCACCTGGCACGCTTGAAAAATGGGAAAGAAGTTGCCATGAAAATCCAGGTGGGCTTTACACACCAGCCTTGTCGCTTTTCTATGCCCTGTAGAAGGGCAGAGGAGCTGTATAGTACGGTCACTGCGAGATAGAGAAGAAACATTTTAATGCCAAGTGAAAAACTGAGCCCAGCTGTATCTTACCTAGTGCAAACAGAAGGGAGGGAAGAAAAAAGTCCCGCAGCTTGAGCCAGTATAAGCACTGCGGTGTGGGGATGATGGTGAGGGGCTGCTTGCACTTCTAGAGCTGTGTGCGAGGGTCCTGTCTGCTACACAGGTCAGAGCCCTCCCTGGGCTGGGCATGTGCTTCTTCCTGGCCACAGCTCAAAGGTTAAAGAAGTTCTAATTGAGGGCTGGAGCACCTTTACTGTGAGGACAGGCTGAGAGAGTGGAGAGCTTCTCCAGGACAGCCTGGAGAAGAGAAGGCTCCAGGGGAATCTTAGAGCCCTTTCCAGTCCCTAAAGGGACTACAGAAGAGATGGGGAGGGACTCTTGATCAGGGAGGGGAGCCATAGGATGAGGGGTAATGGTTTTAAACTGAGTGGGGAGATTTACATTAGAAATTAGGAAGAAATTCTTTCTTGTGAGGGTGGT
This sequence comes from Jacana jacana, assembly GCA_013400555.1. Taxonomy (NCBI): domain Eukaryota; kingdom Metazoa; phylum Chordata; class Aves; order Charadriiformes; family Jacanidae; genus Jacana; species Jacana jacana. The sequence goes on along the minus strand of VZTM01031148.1, from coordinate 42,684 downwards.
GAGACACTGGCCCAGGTTGCCCAGAGAAGCTGTGGCTGCCCCATCCCTGGAGGTGTTCAAGGTCAGGCTGGACGGGGCTTTGAGCAGCCTGGTCTAGTGGGAGGTGTCCCTGCCCATGGCAGGGGGGATGGAACTGGATTGGAACCACTGGAGCCATTCTATGATTGTGTGATCGTCTTAAAACCCAGGAGGATATTCACCAACTCACACTAAAGCTGTCAGCAACTTCAGGCAGGTGTTTCTCACAGAACTGAGTTGTGGGGCTGAAACCCCTTGTACAACACTGTTTATGATCCAAAGGAGTGAGGTTCCTTGCTGACTGAGCATGGTCGCAGGCAAAGTAGGTCATCTGGTTCGTGGTTTTTTGTCAAGTAGGGAAAGGAAAGGAAGGCAGCAAAGGAAACTTGGTAAGCAGTATGGACAGGTACTGGGTTCTTAAGCCATTTATGTCCTGAAGTTAGGCCAACATAAAAGCAAAGGGAAGATAACGCTGTAGCACCATCACGTGTGCTGTTTCACAGCAATAGAGGCTTGATGAACAAGGTGAAAAAGAACAGGAGGCGGCACCTTTTGCCAGGATAAGGCTGGGGCATCACTGCTTGCCCTGCTGCTGCAGATGAGATGCTCTGGGGCTGTCAGTGGCACATGCTTTCAGCTGAGCTGGGGAGACAACCAGCCATCTCTGTAGTGAGGTTTGTGTGTCTGAGAACCCCTCATGTGTTGGAAGAGACCCTGTCAGATTACCTGAACAGGCCATTCTGGCTGCAAGAAGCTGCCTCTCAGCCTGTTTCTCTGTCCCCAGTTTTAGATGCTGGGCTTTAAATAAGCTTTTTAGAGGGACATGTGGCTTGGGTACGCCCTGGTTTGTTGCCAGGCTGTGGGTGCCTGTGTTGTGGGGGTCAGCGGGTGTTGAGCTGGAAGGTGTTAGTTTTATCTTACTCTGTACAATCAGCTGATCTGATCTCAACACTGCCCTCTCCCATTCTGCTCTGCAGTACCCTGGAGTTGCCCAGAGCATCAACAGTGATGTGAACAACCTGATGACTGTCCTGAGCATGAGCAATATCCTCCCTGAAGGTAAAAGAACAGAGACCCGTGGCAAGCCCTGTGTTCCCCTGGCAGATGTGGAGCTCTGCTAAACAAACTTTCAAGCAGGGCATTGCCTGCTTCTCTCCATAGACTGGAGAGAGGAAGCAGCCTGAAGGAAACACTGAAAGCAACTTAAGAATTGCTAAGGCTGCCCGGGAGATCTCCTGCAGAAAGCAGTGGCATGCTCAGTGGGGGCAAGGTCAATGTGGGGAGCCATGCTCTCCTCTCCTCTCCTGCCCCAGAGCTGCTGCTGCCTTTGCTGGGCATGTGCCTGCTCTGGTATCTCCTCAGTGGGGTGGGAAACACACTTTTGTTGTTTCTTTTTCTGGCTATGAGTAATGTGCACTTGTCTCTGAGTGCTCTTTATAGTGACAGACCCGTAGGGACCCTCGGCAAAGTATAAAGTGCCAGGGTATGCTCACTTTTGATGGGTTTCTAGGCAGTGTTCAGGTTTGCTACTCTTGCTTTGTCCTGGTTAGTTTCTGGTATATTTGGCAGAGCTCACTCTTTGTGTTTCCTGTAGCCCTCATGCCTGCCATTTGCTGCTCTTCCAGTCTTTCTCTGTTCTTCCCAGAGTTGTGAATAGGTGGAGAACGGTCAGACCTGGAGCTTGCTCAGCTCAATCTCTTAGCTCAGCAATAAGTCCCTTTTCCTACAGGGAATGCAGGACTTACTACCCGCTTTTCCACTTACCTGCCTGCAGCAGCTGTAAACCTGAGTGGGATTGTACAAATTTGGTTTTAACATCAGGCTGGGTGCTGACAAAACCTGGGACTATTCTCTGTGGTGGCTGGGCAGGGCCCTGCAGAGGCTGCCACGGTCCCAGCTGTGTGTGCCCCAAGAAGTGGATTGATTTTCCAGCTCAAGACTGAAAAGACTGGACTTGGCAGCTCAGGCCCTGCCTCTGTGCTGCTGCAGGTTGCTCTTAGTCATGCTGACGGTTTCTGCCCGGCAGTGGCTGCTCCCAGTTGTAAGCAGATGCAGTTTGCAGCCTTTTTTTTTTTTCCTGCTTTTGCCCAGGGTGGTGTTTGAGTTCTTCTACTCCTTGGTGTATGTCTCTGCGCAGCCACACCAACACCAGGAATGACAGCTTGGGCTGTGGAGTGGGAGCTGGGGGAGGATGGAGCCCTGCTGTAGAACTGTGGATGTACCTTGATTTAGGAGCAGCTGCAGAACCTGTATCTAACCAGAAATACGCTTTGGTTGTCCAAGGCCTCTTGTACTCTTCAGCTTGGAACTGGCTGGATGAGCAGATTGCTCCTCAGCTGCAGCTCTGGAAAGCTTAGCCTGAGGGACTCCTTTTTCCTTGTTTCTAATCCTCTTCTCCACTGTTTGACTTTCAGGTTTGTTCCCTGAGCATTTGATTGAAGTCCTGAGCAGAGAGCTGGCCCTGGAGTGTGACTACCAGAGAGAAGCTGACTGCGCAAGGAAATTCCAGTATGTTTAGACAATTGCCTTCAACTCCTCTCATCTGTGTGTGTGAAACACAGAAGGGGTTGCCCCGCTTCAGGGATAGTGGGGAGCTGAATTTCCTGCTCTGGGATTGTAGCACAGGGGAAGGGTGTGTGTTTGTGGCCTGAGCTGTCCCCTAGAACTGCTACCTTGTCTCAGCTAGGTTTGGTTTTAGTTCATATTTGGAATTTCATATTCATATTTGAAATAGTAAAATTATCTAGGTTGGAAGGGACCTTTGAGAGATCACCTCGTTCAACCATCAACCCAACTCTGATTAAAAAAAACCCAAAACAAAACCAAACATCAGTAAATCATGTCATTAAGCAGTATCTCAACCCATCTTTTAAAAATCCTCCAGGGATGGTGCCTCAGCCACTTCCCTGGGCAGCCCATTCCAACGCTTAATAACCCTTTCAGTGTAAGAATGTTTCCCAATAGCCAATCTGAACTTCCCCTGGTGCAACTTGAGGCCATTTCCTCTTGTCCTATCACCTGTGACTTGGGAGAAAAGACCGACACACCCAGCTCTTTACAGCCTCCTTTCAGGTAGTTGTAGAGAGCAGAATATGACAGCGTCTCCTCTCTCCTGCAGGAGCCTGGCCATTCTGCCACGTATAAAGGTAATGCAGATTGAGAGTATTTAAAAGAGAGAGAAAACATCTCTCAAAACTACTGAGACCAGGTTGCATTGCTGTTCTGGGCAGCCTTACCTCAGCCTGTTGTAAGCTTCTCCCATCCTTCAGTGTGGGATGTTCTTCAGCAGCTTTCATACTGGCACTGCCTGCTCTCTTGGCTTGCTCTAGCAGTGGGGTCCAGATAGGTTTTACGTGACCCAGGAAAGCTGCTGGAGGCTGGGTGTTCCTCCTGTCCCTCTGCAGAACTGCCCCTGTGCCATTGCTCCCCTGGGAAAAGGCCTGAAGTGGGGTGAGTGGAGGACCCCCTTTTAATATACCAGCCTGGACCCCTCCTAATGTCACTGCTCTAGCTGGAGATGCGACCTCAGGAGCTGGCAGTTGCTGTGAGCTGCATGGTTGCTGGTGATTTGATCCCTACTGTAACTGCTAAGGGAAACAGCTCCTGGCAGCCACAGCCAGTGTGTCAAAGAATCATAGAATCATTTTGGTTGGAAAAGACCCTTGGAATCATCAAGTTCAACCATCAGCCCTACTCTACAACTTTCTCCCCTACACCATATCCCTCAACACCACATGAAGGGGCTCTCTAAGGTGTTGCAGAAGGGCCTGGCTGCTCTCAGGGTTCCTAATCTTTTCCTCTCCTTTCTGCATCTTCTAGGGAGCTGCTAAAAGACCACCCCTTCTTTTACGTCCCAAGAGTAGTGGATGAGCTGTGCAGCAAGCACGTCCTGACCACAGAGCTGGTGTCTGGCTTCCCCTTGGATCAAGCTGTTGGGCTGAGCCAGGAGATTCGAAATGAGGTACTGTGGGGTGGTCTTGCTTCTCTTCTTGCTCAGAGCAGCCCACTTGGCCTCCCTGGTGGCTGGCAGACCAGGGGTTGCTTTGTGGAAGGGCAAACTCCAAGCAGTGCAATGTGGGGCTGGAGCTGGGGACTGCCTGGAGCCTCTTACAAGATGTCTGTGTAGGGAATTTGGCAGTAGTGTTGGAGTCTCCTCAGACTGGTCTATCATAGAACCATAGAATGGTTCAGGTTGGAAGGGATCTTAAAGATCATTGAGTTCCAACCCCCTTGCTGTGGGCAGGGACACCTCCCACTAGACCACGTTGCTCAAAGCCCCATCCAGCCTGGCCTTGAACACCCCCAGGCATGCAGCATCCATAGCTTCTCTGGGCAAACCTGTTCCAGCCTCTCACCACCCTCACAGTGAACAATTTCTTCCTGAGATGTAGTTTAAATCTCCCCTCTTTCAGTTTAAAACTGTTACCCATTGTACTATGGCTTTACCCCCTCATAAAGGGTCCACCCCCGAGCCTCCTGGAGCCCCTTTAGGGACTGGAAGGGGTTCTAAGGTCTCCCTGGAGCCTTCTCTTCTCCAGGCTGAACAGCTCCCAACTCTTTCAGCCTGTCCTCATAGCAGAGGGGCTTCAGCGCTGTGTTTATCTTTGTGGCCTTCTCTGGACCTGTTCCAACAGGTCCATGTCTAGGCCTTACAGGTGCCAGCGTTCAGCAGGGAGGGAATGAATGGCAAGGGCGGCTGAAGGGCAGGTAGTCCAGCTGCATAACTCCTAGATGCCCTGTTCTGATGACCTTAAGTTTGGGAGGTATTGTGAGCTGGGGGGTGTCTTGTTTTGCAGCTGCTTTTTTGGTCAGGAGTGCAGAAACATGGCCATGTGAGCAGTTGAGTGTCATCTCCTGCCATGGCACTGACCTGTGCTGCTGGAAAAGTACCTCTGGATAAACAGGAGAGTGGGGGTGGGGACTGGGAGGTGTTAGTGCTGAATATAGCGAGGGATTGGAGTGCTGTGGTGGGACAAGCAGCTGCTCTAACTGCAGAAATAACTGTCCTGGTATTTGGGATTGTTGTTGGCTTGGTGTGAGCTGTCAGCTGTTAGCAGGTCAGTGGGGAAGAAGACAGAATATGTCCCTCCAGATAACACATCTTGGTGTCACATTGGAGTTGGAACTCCACCAGAACTGGCTGCCTGTCACCCCTGGGCTGCCTGTTCTTGAGGCTCAGCCCCTCTGATGAGCTGCTCTATCATCAGGTCTGCTTTGAAAAGGCTGTGAGGTGGGGTGTTGCTGCAGGAACAATCCTTTTTCCTCTGAATGACTGCCCGGGCTGGCAGTGCCCTCTAGCAGGGTCTGGCTTACATTTGGTGCTCCCCTCCTTCGATATGATGTTTCACCTGGCTTTGCAGGAGATGAAGAGGGGCAGAATGAGGCTTGCAGTTCTGCTGAACAGGCTCCAGCTTCAATATCCTCACAGAAAAGCTCTGCTGCTGCAGTATGTAATTCAGCAGTGGGCTCTTCAGGGACTGTCAGTCCCAAGGTGTGGGTCTGCTGCTCCTCCATTAAGCTGGGTCAGTGCTAAGCCCAGCAGAAGACTTGGCTGAGGAGTACGTGGGGTGTGCCTATTTAGTGAATATTGCCTTCAGCTTCTTTTGGCCTTGAACTTAAGGGCTTTCAAACACCCTGGGGCTGCATCTCATGTCCTCTGAGGTTGCCTTGGCTTCATTTTGGCCAGGGTCCTGCAGGGCTTCCCACCAGGGTAGGCTGTAATGCTGGATGTGAAGATGTTCCTCTGCTCTTAAAGCAACAGCAAGTGCATAGTCAAAGCTGGGAAGGTGAAAAGCAGGACCAGGACACAGGTACCACCTGCAACTGGATGATCCCTGGAGCCTGCTGTTCTCAGCTGCTAGACAGAGGGTAGCAAGCTCACTGGAAGCACATCCAGAGCTGATGTGGATGGTGTTCCATGGCAGGTGTGGGCTGGCAGTTGCTGAGAGGTTCTCCATCACCTCTTGAGTTTTGCAGCATGGGGCAGACAGCTCCTGCCAGTGTGGTGATGTTCCCTGCTTGCTAATGCTTGCTTGAAATTATACATGTGAATAGAGCTTGCTGCCCTCCTGAACTTGCTGCTTTCTCTTCTTGCTTTTTAAGATCTGTCACAACATCCTGGTCCTGTGTCTGCGGGAGCTGTTTGAGTTCAAGTACATGCAGACTGACCCAAACTGGTCGAACTTCTTCTATGACCCTCAGTTGCACAAGGTAAGCCCAAGCAGCTGCTATTCTGCCTGTATGAGAGCTGGTTTGCACCAGCTTTTGATTATTCCTTACTCCCAGAGCATAAAGAACCCTTATTGGGATTCTCCTGGATTCCTGTCCCTTGAGGCTTGGGTGGGTAGGACAGTGAAACCGGTCCCTTTGCCATGTGTCCTCCCTTGGTCTGGGTGGGAGAGCAGGGCTCCTGTAGTGCTCGTTGCCAGTATTTTGCTTTAGATCCAGTCACAGGTGCTTCCTTAGCCTCAGGGTCTGCTTTGAAGCTGGTCAGTGTGAAGTTGGAGCTGGCAGTGCTCTACCAGGGTGTCCTTGTGCCCAGGACTCTGTAGGTGAATGCTCTTGGTTTGTGCTGTGCTGGAGACAAGGGCCGTGATTGCAGGTGTCCCGCTTGCCGGTTTGGCTGCTCGCTTGTGCCCTGCAGGTCAGACGGAATCGCTCATTCATCCCTGAGGTCTGTGTTGGAAAGTGCTGGAAAAAGGTTCTGTGCTGCTCTGACCCCACACAGAAAGCCTGAGTGGAGGTGTGACATCGTGAGCACAGGCCATACCTCCTCTCCCATGAACCAGTGCAGATGTCTGTGCTGCTGTCAGGGAATAAAGGAGTTGGGGGGATGGAACTGAGCACTGGTGGAAAGGCTCTCCACCAGCTGAGCTTCCTGAGGGCATCAGGAGTCTTCTTAAGGTCAGGCTGTACTTGAGTGGTTGACACTAATACAGATGGGCTTTGTCCATTTTCAGGTGGCCTTGCTGGACTTTGGAGCAACACGAGGGTTTGATGAGAAGTTCACAGACGTCTACATAGAGGTGAGAACTTGCCCCGTGTCCTAGAGTGCTCTACTGGTGGGGGGTTTAGATTTGCAAAACTATGCTCCATCTCCTGAGTTCTATCACTTTGGGTGTGCAGAGAAGCAGGGCTGGAGGCAAGAAAGCGATCTCCAGTCCTGTTTCATCCCTTGCTTGTAGCCTCCTGCAGGTCAGCTGCAAGCCTCTGGCTGCCTGAGTTTGCATGTTTAAGTGGCTTAAGTGTGGAAAACTGTACGGTAGCTCGCGGGGGGACTCAGGCAGCAGGGTGTATCGCAGCACTGGGGATTCGGTGATTCTTATACAAGGGCACACAGGGATTGCTCGTCCTGTTCACTGTCTCTTCCTGTGATTTCCAGCTTGCTCACAGACCAATAAATGTACATGCTCCCTTTGTTGTCACAATGTTCTGCGCTTGATAAATTGAGCTGCAGGGGCCAGCAGATGTCACCTAAAGCTTCTCCTGTTTGGCTCTACTAAGTATTTTGCTGGGGGAGGGGCTGACTTATGAAGCTTTTTTGATGTTTCTTGTGGTCTCTGGGCTATAAGTAACCTGACTGAAGAGCTCTGGAGAGCCAGCAGTTGTATCTTTTTGCCAGTTGCTCTTAAACTGGCCAAGCTGCTGACCCCTGGAGGAGGATGGAGGCGAAGAAGCGAGCGGGCAGTAGTAGGGAGTAGTCCTGGAATTTTTTCAGTCATCCCCAACCCTCCTGAAGGTGTTCCTCTTGTTCAGGTAATCAAGGCTGCTGCTGACATGGACAGAGAGAGGGTGCTGAAGAAGTCCATTGAAATGAAATTCCTCACTGGATATGAAGTCAAGGTATGGAGCAGAAGGGTCTGCTTTTAGTGGTGGCTGCTGATAAGACTGTTGTGGGTCTGGGGACTGCCCTGGATCTCTTGATGTGGTAAAAACCACTGTGATTCTCAAGGCCTTGTTGATAAGGCTGAGGGAGAAGGGCAAAAAAGGCTTTGGCTTTTCTTCTCTTACTTCTGTTTGGGAGTGGAAGCAATAAAGATAGTAGAGCAGCCCTCAAACCGCTTCCTTCTCTCCTTTGGCAAGACCCTGCAGGACTGCTGAAGCCTCCTGATGGGGCTGATGGCCTTCTGGAAGGCTTAGTTGCTCAAAGCTGTATTAACCAGATCTTCATCAATGTTACTGAGGGCTGGAGGTGACCTTTGTGGTGGGTAGAGCTCAGTATTTCTCCTGGGCTGCTGCTCTTAGCGCTAGCATTTCTCCTTTTCCTCCCGGCTGGTTAAAACAGCTGCTGATGCAATTTATGCCTCTTTCCTTTTGGGCAGGAAATGGAAGATGCTCACTTAAATGCTGTCCTCATCCTGGGAGAGGCTTTTGCATCTGAGGAACCTTTTGATTTTGGCAACCAAAGCACCACCGAAAAGATCCACGGTTTAATCCCGGTCATGCTGAAGCATCGGCTTGTCCCTCCGCCAGAGGAGACCTACTCTCTTCATCGGAAGATGGGGGGTTCTTTCCTTATCTGCACCAAACTGAAGGCCAAAATTCCCTGCAAAAACATGTTCCAAGAGGCATACAGCAAATATTGGAGCAGCAGAGGCAAGAAGCCAGAGGAGTAGTAAGAATGAACTAAGATTCTGAGGGCGCAGTTCACCTGGGCCTCGCAGAGAGCGTTTTAGCCTCCCACGTGTTGCACCCCAGCTCTCCATCCTCTTGAGATGCACCAGCCTGTGCCCTGGAAGCCGAGTGTGCGTTTCACAAGGACAAAGCTGTTCTTCCATGCTGTTGTCTGTCCTACACTGACTGCCAGTGCAGCCCGCAGCTTGCCGGAAACTCCTTCAGCGCTTCTGCACCTGGGATGCGTTTTTACCGTTGTGATGGTGGCTGCGTAGTGATTGGGGTTTATAAGAAGCAGGGAAGGAAGACAGGAGCTGAATGTGAAACCTGTTTGTAATTCTCCAAACAATGTTGTGGGTTGTTTTGTTGTTTTTTTTAAAAAAAAAACCCCTTCCCTCTTTTCCTGCTAAGGTGGATTTCAAGTAGTTTTCATACTGTGAAACTTAGAATGAAATACTAAGGTGTACCCTCCCACAGGCACACTCAGCACCTCCCTCCTGGGTTTGTAAGTCAAGCGGTGGCAGTCTGAGAACCCTCCTGGATTTCGTACAAGGGCCGTGTTTGTGTGTGGGTGTGTACATAGGATGAAGTTTGATGCTTTCTTCCTCTTTTTTTTGGCTTGCAAGCTAAACAAACATAGGAAATATTTTAAAAGGGAGTTGAGAATTGGGTGCCAGTCTCTTTTTAAACACACATGTATACTCACACAACCTCTCTCGGGTCTGGGAGCCAAATAAGTACCCAGCAACAGAGCTACCGCTCCGCACAAAGAGTGGATTCGGCACTGTCTGGCAGGGACCGGGTCTCCCAAGGGCACCTTGGATGCTAAACCACAACTCTGACACCAACTGCTCGCTGGGCTCCTAACCGAGAGCCTTGTCTGTCTGTCCCTCTCTTTTCCTCTAATGCGGAGCTCAGGGCAAGGCAGACAAGCACCTCGTGTCTCTCCTGAGCATTTCAAGCCTTTCCTGAAGTGTCACACGTTGAGAACCAGACGCACAGTTTGAAACTCTAGGAGTTCAAGCTTGGGAGCTTGGGAAGTTACTTTCTTAGGGGGGTTTTTTGGTGGTTTTTTTTTTTTTTTTTTTTTTTTTTTTTGTACAAAGCCTGTTACCTGTCCAACTTCCTGACTGCAATAAAAACCTGCTTGTGCAGTGGGCCTTCTGCCTGCGCTTTCTTCATCTTCTGGGGTGGTCCCTGTGTCCAGTTCTACGGGATAACCAGGAGTTGAGCAGAAGGAGATGCTTTGGCTCTCCTCTCGCTGCAGCTGTTTGCTCAAAGAGTCACTCTTACCCTTGTAAAGCCATCTAGCTGTAGCCTGATTGTTCATTCCTTCACCTTTCTCTGTCACCAGTACTAACAGTGATGGGAGGCGGGACCAGAAAATCCCTGGTAACTGCCTTGTTTTCTTGTTTTAATCACTCACCGGTTTCCTGGATGCAGGTCTTTTTGCCTTTTCTCCACTTGTGAAAAAAGAGCAACTGGAGTTGGTGCTTACCTGGTGCTGGTCAGGCAGGTGTCCTTCTCTGGCGAGTGCCAGGTATTTAGCAGAGGCTCATGTGTCCTCCTTAATTATCACAGCCCTGAAATGACCTGAATGGATGACTTTAAACTTCAGTACAGAAGAAGCTGAACAGGTAAGTGAATAAACAGTCCCTCTGAGGAGGAGAAAACATGTTATTGTATTACCTTTAAGATCATAAACATGTAAACTGGTTTGTTTAAGACTTGGCTGAGAAAGATCCAGAAAGTAGCAGTCAGGTTATTCCTGAGACAGTCTTTGAGAAGAGTGGACTCTGCTGTTCAGTGAAGTAATAGCTTGGCACTAAGCTGTTCAACTTTGTACACTCAGAGTAACTTTCCTTGTTGTTTTGGGTGCTGATAGCCATTGGTTAGTTTTTCTTCTTTGTATCTAGACCTTGCAGCTGTGAAAACTGGTGGAACTGTTTGAGATTTTAAATGCTTACACTGAAGGTTAAAAAGCAAAGTATAAAAAGCTGACAAGGGAATGGGATTAGGTGAGCTTCCCAGCAAAGTTTCTGAAGCTGAAGATTCAGAGCCAAGGCATTCAGAAAAGTTGCAAAGAAAGCAAAATACCAGGAAAAGCCTTCCAGTTTGCTTTTCCAGTGAGCACAACGAGGTGGGATTGGCGTGGGCTTCTCCACGTGTGCGCATTGTCTGTATACCCTGCTGGGACACGAGTATTTAACTCTCGGCAAACGTTTCCCTTCCCTCTAGAGAGAGCTTGTTTCAGGGTAGCATCAGACTGAACAACAGAGTTGTTTTGTGTTTGTCTAAAGGGTAGCAACCAGCGGAAGGGAAGATGTTTCTTTGTTAGGTGAGCTAATGAGAGCTCTCATCCCTAATTCTCCTGGCCCTTTTGTGCACCTTCAAAAAGCATTAATAATTTCTCTAGTTTTGTCCAGAGAGATTTGGGACAGGAGGAACTGCAGGTCATTGAAGTGGCTGCAGAGAAAAGGTGAGCCAGAACCCGTGTGCTCTGGCTTCCAGTCAAAGAAGTTGTGACATTTTACAGCGAGCAAAAACCACTGCTTGCTTTCAACAATGTGCAGAGGTTGAGGATATGAACACCCCTCTGCTGCAACAAGCTTCTAAGGTCTAGAAAAAATCCTCTTGGAGAAAACAGCTCTTTGTTCAACAGGGCAAGCTGGAGGCTAAATCTCTGAAAAGAAGGATTTTTTCCATTCTAAAGAATCAAGATTCAGGCCACAAGTGGTAGCAGTGACTCTTTTTTCCTACTTCCCTTCCTTAGTCAATCTGGTGGCTGCATCAAAACAGAAAACGAATGCTGAGGAGCTGAACAGGAAGCCTAAAATGCAGTTTGTTTATCGTCTGCTTTTCTCACGTCCAAATCCCCTGACAGCAGAAAGCCCATCTCCCAAGACCTTGGAAACCAGAAATTGAGCAGTGAGTGTCAAAAATCAGAGCGTGGGAAACCAGAGGGCATTTCACAGCTACGGCAGGCAGGGGACACTTGCAGTGGCCACAGCCTACAATAAGCTAGAGCTGACAAGATAGTAATTTTGACTGAAGGAGAGGGACGGGATAATGAAGAATAAATGAAGAGGAAGAAAGTCCTGGGCTGAGTTGTGATGAGCTGGTGGACAACTCTGAAGGGTCAGGGGCCGTGCAAAACTTCACAGGTATTTTGAGCTGCGCTTCAAAGCAGCATGAAAGTCAACTCGCTGCTGGTAGCCCAGAATTCATAGAGAATCCAGCTTCCAACACGGGGGCAGCTGAAACGTTTGCCGTGTAACCACGTGAAGGAGCAGCATCAGCAACGGCGGTACGACTGCTGTCACAGAACAGATGAGTTCAGGTCAGGAAGACTGTACTTGATGGAGTTCAACGTACTAAAGTAAAAGGTTCTGGTATTTTTTCCTGAAAGCTGTTAGAGCTAAATCGGTTTTATTGCTTTTCCTCTCCCTGGGAGCTAGTGCAGATGTGGTTTATCTCCAGGAGCACTATTATCCCCCTTTCGGTTTCCTCCTCAGAGCTTAATGTGGGGAGGTGGGGAAAAAAAGACAGAACCTCTGCGTTTCTAACAGTTCCCTGTTTTATTGCAGTACATCAAAGTAGGTTAATATTAAGTGTGTTACCAACATAAAATAGTGGTGGGAAGTCATCTTTACATTGTTGACTTCTCCACCTTAAATATTTCTGTGCAAAAGAATCTACATCATTGTTCTGTAGCAGAGAATCTTACAATGTCCCCTACAACACTGAGGGCATTAAACGAAAGAGTGAGAAGAGGCAAAAAGCAGAATCTTTCCCCCACACGCACACTTGTCAGCTTTTATACTCTAAACCAACCAAAAACCAAAAAGTGATTACATCTATGCCATGCAAAACTGTACAATAATATTACAATGAAAAAAAAAACAAACCTAAAAAAAACCGTATTTTAAAAATAAATGATATGAAACTGTCATACATAAAAAGGCAGGTATAATTGCTCTGAAATACCAACACTGGTTTCTTTGTGGATTTCTTCCCTGTGGATGAGACTTTCTTAAATGCAGAATGGAAACGGGATGTACTGAGCTGCGGCCGGAATGAAATACAGAGCTGGGATTGAGGCTAGAAAGGCTGCAGCAAAGCAGGTTTGGGGTGGGGTGGGGGGTGGTTATCAAGTACAGGGTGAACACAAAGCCTGTGGGAGGGTGCAGCTTGTGCTAGTGCAGAAAGTTGTCCCATTTCCTCCACGGAACTGACTCCTATTAACAGAAGTAACCACTAAGAAGCTACATGTGCCACTCTGATGCTCAGCCTGAGCCTCAGGAGCTGTGGGTACTTACACTGCAATACATTTTATCCTTAATGTATTCATTGCAAATGAAACAACCTGCGTAAAATGGGGAAATAAAACCCTCATCAACCCACCCCTTCTGCCCAAGAGCATGTTTGTCCTGTCGTTCAGGGTCTGGCCAGGCAAGAGAATGTGGTGCCAGAATCTGTGTTAATATTCCAACCCTTTCCATGCGAAAGGCTGACATTTCGATAAATGCACTATGCGTTTGGGGCTTTTTTGGTACGACAAGACCCTTGCCTTCCTTCTGCCACATACCTGAGAATAACACACCTGGCTTGTAACTCCATCAGAATCAAAGGAAGGCAGTGACATTCCTGACCCAGTTTTGAAACCCAGTAAAATGGGCAAAACGCCCGTTCCTAACAAGCCACAGCAACTGAGAGGAAAAGAAGGAACTTCACTTCACTGCAGCTTCAGGAATGTTTGTTTCAGAAGCCACCAGCCGCCCACCTTCGACAGGTCAAAGGCAACAGAGAAGAAAGTACTAGAACCCTGCTTTTGGGTTTATGAAATGTGGAAGGAAGCCACGTATCAGTGTGCGCACACGTGCAGGGGAAAACTACCAAACCTTTGTCATTCTATAACCCGGGATCCTTAGTAGCTGCCTGAATCCATTCAGATGCCATCAAAAGAGACCCCCAAAAATTTGCAAAAAACCCCAACAGCCCATATGTTTTAAGCAGCATCAAAAACGCAAACACCTTCAGTCTCAGCCAAAAGGAAAAAAAAATCAAGCTAGCTACATCCTGTGTACAGAGAACACACGTGGACAATGTGCTACGGGCAGAAACGCCCCGGGAGGCTCTAAGCTCCCAGAGCAAAAACCGCAGCCCTCGAAGCGGGACGCTGAAGCAACGATGCTCCAGTGCAAAGCAGTAAACGTCACACCTCAAAAGACAACTGTCTGTGAGAGACCAGTCAAGAGTCTGACAGTTCAAATGACCAAGTTCCTTTTCCTAGCCCAACGTGTACTTACAGAACTCAGCTGCAGTCTGTGAACCTTTTCACATGGAGAAAAAAAAGAGATGAGTGTGGTTTAAAATTGAGCGTATGATCAAATGGTCCCCAAATATGCAAAGCTGTTCAATTTTCCTCTTTTCCAATAAGCGCTGCGGTCATTTGCTTTTCAACTGAGAGAACAGTTGCTGTTTCTCTTTGGACAGATGTGTATAAAACTGCACGGTACCAAACTTGTGATTAAATACATACAGTCATCCGGAAGGAGATGGCCAGGGCTTACAAGTCGTGCTTTACCAACAGCGTAGGCCTGTGGCACTCTCATCCTCCACAGCTTCAGTTCTGCGATGCAGCTGACCTACGCTCTGCCTGAAAACCTCGGGTTTTGATGTCAATCCATTGCAGGCACCCTAACAGAGTATACACAGGCTTTTACTCAGTTTAATGCTTTGCCCTACAATGGCTCTTTGGGTTCCATTTTCAGATAGAGCATTAGCTCAACTGCAAGAAAAAACCCCAAACCCTCCACAAGAAAAGATCCCGTGGCCCTCTCTCAGGGGACTGTCTGAAATGACTGCTGTTTAAATGCCTTCTCTCAACATCAAAATAAGATTCATGTTTAACTACAACATCCAGTAAATACAAAACTAGTCTGCAAAGGAGGTGAAAAGCGTGTGGACATGCTTCACCATAAAGAAGGGGATTGTGGGGCAAAAGCTAAACTTGAAGAGATACACAGCCTTTAAAAAGAAGCTGGTGTGGAATTTTAATAATGCCAGTAACGCCCCGCCTTTCTGTCCCTCAGAAAGACTGCAAACGTTTCTGGGAGGAATCACTCTCAAGTGCTCAGCTGTTTGTTAAAGCTTTTAATATTAAATGCCAGGCTTGCAAAGTTAGTAGCTTTGAAGTGAAAACAAACAGCACAACCAGCTTCTGCTCTGAAAAAAACCCCAACAGGGGAGAGACAGGCTTGTGATAGGATGGGTTCTAAACAGATTTTCTTGAATTCCTGTCCCAAAAGAACATCGAGTGAGCTTAAACTTGGACAAGCTTCTTGACTGGGTGTGAAAGAAAAATCTTACCCAGGAGATTTAATGGATTAGATGATCTGTGTCTTATTCCCTATTTCACATTTAGATCATACCTGGAAATTACTGCACGTGGTTTGAACTCGCCTCTAACTTGTTAGGGAAGACAGAAACTGGCAAACTCCACGCGTCTCCCTGTGGGTGAACGCTATACACTGCCGACTGCAAGAACATGGAATGGTTTAACGAGAGCCGTAGCAAGTTTCCCAAACCCACAAACCCCAGTATTCTAAATACAAAAAGCCCTTAGATGTTTGAGTATGGTCATAGTATAAAGCCAGCGACAACACTACTTGAGAAGACAGGGTCGTCTGAACACACTCCCACCGAACACAGACCACGTTTGCCTCGCTCGTTACAGAGAAGAGACATGTTCCTCTTACCATCCCTCTGCTCACCAGTCTCTCGCTTTACCCTGTCAGCTGGGTGACCAGCTGCAGCTTTTTATTTAGTTTCTGCAACTTCGGTGGGGCTCTGTCGTCCACCGCAACACTTTCTGCCCTCCCACTCGCCCTGCTGCTGGAACCAAAGGGCGAGTGAGCACAAGGAAAGGACAGCAAATTGCACACACCCACAGTGCGGGGTAGAGAGGGGGGGGGGAAACCAACCTTGCCAGCGAATGGCAGCCATGGGTGATGAGGGCATCTTCCACTACCACAGTGTGAGGTCAGTCTTCAAGGTTCTTTGTTGCTACAGTGACAGCAGAGCCAGCCAGGGCTGGCTTTGGGCTAAGGGCACTCGTTTGGCTGATGTGGCTACCAGGATTTGGTAACAAGAGTGACAGTTTTCTGGTGAGGGATGGTCAAGGAGATGTGGCAGACTGCTCCCTACAGAGTCCAGCCTGGTCAACGGCTGAGCCAGGGGAACAGTTTTCCTGCTGAATCCTGCTGCGCTGGACTCCCTTTGCTGCCCTGAGGACCTCTCCTGGAGCGTGCCCTAAGGTTCCTCACTCAGCAAGCACACGAGAAACCGGGGCAGCCACTGAGCTGACTGGTGCCCTCGGCTGTTGGATTGCTTTCCAATCATTGTCGTTTTTGCAAAGGATGGGGATTAACACGAAAGGAAGAATTACAGCTTCAGTTATGCTACAGCCAGAAGTAAAGCAATGTTGTGAAAGCACTGCAGGGACCCCTCCTGGCACTGCAGCGACTGCTACACAAAAGGAATATCATCTGTCCTGCAAAAGGAATATGTATCTGTCCTTCAAAAGGTTTTAGGCCAGGCCTCCAAGTCTGTATATTACCAAGCATGAAAACAGGGACAACACAAATCTTAAATTAAAGGCTCTCTTAAATAAGCATCCATCTTCTGCTGCATACACAATGCTTTTTTTTTTTCTTTGAATATATACATACGTATTTTACTCTAACATCTGCGTATTTATTTAAACTCTGTACTGTAGTAAAATATGCATCATTTTCATCAATAAGGATTTGCTGGCGACAATCAGATTGACATTCAAACGTGGTGGCTGAAAGCTTTTATGTGCCTCTGACATACCCATCGTTCCCCGTGCAGGGGAAGGAGTCTCTGTGCTACTTTTGTACAGTACAACGAGCTCTTGTATGAAAACAAAACCCCTCGGAATTTTCTCTTGTTGATACTGCTCTGGTCTACTTAAGCTACTTTTTGGGAAGTGGAAGGGGGGGGGGGTTAGGATAAATATGTCTTTAAAAATGAAGCAGCTGCAACCACAAAAATGAAACCAATACTAATACAAATCTACAGCATCTGATATTTACCAACATCCTATCTTTGCTCCTCTGTTGCTGTCAAATCTGGGGAAGGGAGGGTGAGGCAGTGCCAAACGGTGCTGAAGACAACCAGCTTCTACCTTCCTCTGCACTCCACTCCACTCCCAGATCTCTTTCAGACAGGGAACGGGGAGGGTTAGGATGATGAAGGTGAGAACTGGAACAAGTGAAGGGGACAGCCATGGGGACAGCAAGCTGCTGTGACGTCAAATCTGAATGCTGAAGCAGTTCACGAGTCCCAACTCACGTGGTCAGAGCTCTCCAGGGAGAGGCTCTTGGTCTTGTGAGGAGAAACCGGGCTGGGAGGGCTGCTGAGGTTGGAGCTGTTGGATGCAGTAGAGTGTCTCGGAGAGTCAGAGTCCTACAGCCCAAAGACAAGAAGAACACCAGTAAGTAACAGGACAGTAAGTTTGAAAGTGACCAAGAGTGTCTGAGCAACAGGTGACTGTATTCAAAGCCCTCTATATTTTGTTTGTGTCCAAAAATACTGAGGGTTTGTTTTTTTTTCCTTGGCTCAGAATTTTCTGGTCTGGGGAGCCTTAAGAGTAAGTGGCCAATCACCGTGTTTCAGCTGGAAGAGCTGATGCTGACACAGGGATTTGGTGGGATTCTTGCAGCCTGCACATTGCTGAGGGCCTCTTGGGCAGCAGAGCGTGCAACTTCAGGTTGCCTGGGAAGCTACAATGGCTTCTGCCTTTTCACAGATGATGATCCAAGATGCTGCTCTTGCATTAAACTGAGGAATCTTTATGGTACGGGCTTCATCACAGCTACCTCTTCTATGTTGCTCCCAGAATATTAATTCAAATCATCCCCATCAAGTGACTCCAGTTGAATCTTCCAGAGCACAACAGAATGCAACTATGTCTCAGCTTGAGTTTGGGTTGCCCTCCATCTTCAACTGAAAGGATTTATTCAGTACCATGAGAAGCCTCTGTCACCTCTAATTTTCTCACTCTCTGCTAAAAAACATGGGCTGGGGCAATTTTATTGGCCAACTGCGGCTGAACCCTCCCATTCTCAGTTTGGGGGGACCGAGTTTAGCACTGGGCAGGACTACAGTTCTATCATAACGGTAGAATAATGCACAGGATATCAATTGCTAAATCCAGCACCTGCTCAAAAGGAAATGATTCTAATTCTTAAATTACTGTGTTAACTTCAGGCACTCTGAGTACAAAATGTTTCCTGTGCGATGGTTGCTAAAATAGCTTAGGAGTCTTTGGAAATAAAGGATAGAAGGAATATCACCACTTTGAGCTGTGATGGGTCACTATCAAGCTGTTCCTCTACTGGGCCAGTATTTTTGGAAGCCTCAGTACCCACGAATCTCCAGGGAAGGAGCACAGAGAGTTTTCTGTGTGTTAAACACCAGGAGCAGAGCTGACACAGTCTGACCAAAGTCTTTTGTCAGAATAGTTTAGAAATCCAGGAAATGCAAATTTTCACTGAGAATGGCCCCCAAACTCACAGCCAAACCCATGACAGAATTTAACTGCTTCATCTTTATCAACACACTTCAATTTTCTCTTCTTTCTTCTATCACTCACCTCTCGCTCGTAGTCCCTTGTTGGTGCATCGCTGCCTTGGTCCAGGCCACCAGAGGATAAGGAGCCATCTGAGGGCGATGCCATAGGCTGGCGCTTTGCTCCGTAGCTCCCTCCTGAGAATTCCCTCCGCAAAGCGCTGCCGTTTTGTGCAGACGATCCTAAAACGTGGAGAGGAATTCATTAAACCCGGTTACAGACACCTGCTCGAGGTGCTGGAAATCTGTTAAGGTATTTCTCTGGTTAGTTCTGTTTCTCGCCAGCAGGTACCAAGATGCTCCCATGTGTAGATGTTTACCTTGGCTGCTACCAGCTGCAGTTTTCCCTACCTAGGGATGCTCTGGTCCCTCCCTTGGCATGTCAGCATCGGCACAGTCACTATGTTCCCAACAAGGACAGCAGTTGTAGGAAGTGCTGTGGTGGCAGCCTAGTTCCAGTGGAGTCAGTGGGTTGTACCAGCAGATACAGACCAGAGTGGCCAGAGGCTTTTTGCAAGCTGTTGGCAATGTGCCACAACCACGGCGTGTGCCAAAGGAAGGCAAAAATCCACCCTAGAAAAGTCAGGACACCAGTTTTGCCTCTCTTTTCACATGGTCTGTCATTTAGTCTCTCGCCTGGTGTCAGCATGGGCCACTGAGCTGATTCTGGCACACAAAGGCAGCATCAAAAAGGTGTTTCCAGTGCAATGCAGCTCTTCTGTACCAGCAGCCAGTTCTCTATTGCTTCCTTTTTCCACTGGCAGCAAGAGAGGCAGCAAGAGCTCCACGCAGTTCAGTAACAAATTTAATAAACGTGGAGCTTGTTAACAACTTGCCGCGGATGTAAAACTCAGCAGCAGCAGCAGCAGCAAAGTAGTCTCAAGGGTAAGAACGCAATTTTATTTCTAACATCAATTTTAAAAATTTGACAAATTACAGAATGTGGGACTCTCCAAAGCGCTGCCTGCTTGTTCATGTGCTCCTGTGAAAGCAAGATTAAAATACTGGGCTTGTCCTCAATGGGAAGGAACACAGCGAGCCGTCGCTTCTGAAAAGCCTGCCCAGTGGCACAGACAGATGGAAGCAAACGCTGGCAGCCACTTCCCTAAAGAGCACAGACCCCCCCCAGCAACACGGTTCTGGTTCCTTACGTGCTGCTAAACCGCTGCTGGCGCTCATCGATCGTCCCGGTTCCGTGCGGGATTTCGTGATGGATGGGATGCTGACAGAGCCACTGAAGACGGTCCGACTCTCCTGAGGCCGAAGATTCTGCAACGCAGACACACACACAGCGACAAGGGTTACTTATCGACTGCCGGCTCAACCCTGGGTGTTCTAAAGGAAGGCCCCAAGTGACATTAAAACCCCAGCCTTACCAGAGCTGAATTATCTCGGCAGCAAATCAGCAAAATGTGCAAAATAACATTCTGCAGTTTAGTGCAGAGCCTGGCAGCACACGCAGCGCCACAGGGAAGTGCTGAATTACATGGACGGATGCAGACAACTGAAAGAGTATGTCTAATAATTCCAAACTTTCCCCGCAAGCCTAACTGAGCTGCTACAGATACCGTCACATGGCATATTGCAGTCCTTCTGAACACAAGCTTCCACCAAGGATCTCATGAAAATCTCTCTCTCTGATGCCGTTCTTTGTGCCCCACGTGTGTAACCTTACACAATAACCATGTTAATCCCCGATGCCTGAAGGGTTATGAACACATAGTGGATTAATCTGCATTTCATTTACATATGTAATTCCAAAGGTATTAACAGCATCACTCCAGACCTACATCAGTTAAGCCAAGGTGAGATTCAGCCTCCAGTTTTCAGCCTGCTCAAAGAGGATAACCCACAGCACGTGCCACTGTTTTTCTAGGTATTTTGATTATCGCTTCTCTTTTGCATCCTGAATTCCAGGGTTACTGTCTAAGTTACTGGACTGGAGGGGGCCTTTACTGAGAGAAGTGACAAAACACAATTCCTCTACTTGGAAATTGTAGTTCCTTCAACATAAGTTGTCTTTAAAAGAAGGGGCAAGGGTACTTTGAAATGAGTTTCTGGGAGATTTGATTCCTGCTTCTGTTAACCCACGGCTGACCTTAGGGGAAAAGGCTTCTCATCTGATTTAGCTCATCTCTCTGGATAGCCCAGAGGCAATTTCTAATGCCCACGTGCATCCTTTCATCTCTGGCTAAATATGAGACCTCATTCTGCTCCTAACGTGATTTGCAACCCTTATAGACTGAGAACGTGAAAAGAGCTGCAGGTAGCTCTGAGCATTACTTCATTTCCCCTTTAGAAAACACCCCCTGCAATAACTGTTAATTTCTTCCTCTTTATATTTAATTATTTCCCCATCCTCACTCTGAGATGAAGGAGCCACACATAAAACAATGATAGCCAATGCAATGCCTTTTTAAGCGAGGATGCTATGGAAATGTCAAACCACAACAAAGATTCTACACCCCTACAAGGGTATTCTGAGACCCTCAGATACTGCCCATTTCTCTGCCTGGAGAATTAAATAGAGGCTTTGTAATGAATTTCAGACTTTATCAGGTAATTTTTACCAACCTGCTGTCAATCCAGTCTTACAACAATTCTTAAAGTCATTGCTGTAACAGACCCCTCTGCTTTTACAGTCAACCTTTTGCTTCTCATTCTCTCAGCGGGATGGAAGCGCCTAATTTTTAATGTGCAACAAACAAGAAAGAATTAAAACCTCTCCCTCTTGTTCCTTAGATCTCTCTCAGACACCAGTGAAAGAACATCAGAGACCCTAGGCATGAAAAAGCCCTGTTTAATTCTCCCCTCATCCAGTGCTGCACTATTCTCAGTGAGGGCTTATACCTGAAGGCTTTAAAAAGTCTCTTATATCATTTGTGGGATCATACCACTGTCTCTTGCTTACCTTCCCTCGCCCTTTGTTTTTTAAATGTGAAACAACCAACCAACCTACTCTGGAGTACAAAATACTGCAGTTCTGCTTCTGTGTCCTTCACCACCCAAAACCCAAGCTGAGTTACAGGTAAGATCTTGTATGAGCATCCCAGCTGTGCACACACAGGGGGGCTCCCCTCAGCAGCCACCGTACAAGCACCAGGGCAAGGAGGGCATGAGCGGGCGCCTGAAAAAGACTCGTTTATTTTAACAGTGTATTCTAATGACCTTCATTTTTCATGACCTCAGTTTGCAAAGTCCATGTAATTCCTTGTAGAAAGGTTCTCCACAAAGCAAATCTCTCATTGCTCTTTGTTCTAAAAATAAAATAAGCACACACCCGAGCCACTGGCATTTTGGGCCAAAACCCCTGGAAGTGATAGGCACATGATGCAGAAAGGGGGTTCAAAGGAAAAGAAAGGGCGGTTATTAGCAGTAGTTACCAAGCAGCAAAATGCAGCAAAGTTAAAAACAAATTAAAAAAAAAAAACAAAAACCAAACCAAAACCAAAAGGGAAACCTGAGCTTGCTTTACTTAAAGAGACAAAACCCCCTCATTTAGAGCAACAGTTCAAATCCTAGCAGGAAAATTCATTCCCACTGCTGAACCAGGTGGAGAATAGTGAGAGAAGAGACTAAAAATCACTGTGAAACAGGATGAAAGACTCAACTAAGTTTGGTGCATCCCATTCCCAGCCAGAGAAGGGAGGTGCTGGGGGATATGGAGGTGCAGTCACTGCCACGCTCAGGGCTCTGCAGTCTCTCCGACCCCAGCTCTCGCACCCACACGAGCTGCTGCTGTGCTGCCTTCTCAGCCACTGGGGCAAAAATGTACATACAGGGTCTGCCTGAACAGTGACAACATGCACAGGGACTTGTTGGCCTTATGTTTTTCTGTCCATCATGCTGCTTTCTCTTGTTTTGTTAGTGTTCTGTTCTTTACATTATAAACCTGAGCTTTTAATTCTTCCATGAAATAACATGACAGACTCCAAATGCCTACTGTAATGGGTTATTTTTTCGCCTCCCCTATGGATTCCATTCTGGTTTTGCTCCAATATCCCATCCATTCCTCAGACTACGGTCACCTCAGAGGGAGTGCTTCTCATCTTGCACTAAAACCTCTAAACACGAAGGGAGAATGGACAGACACAACCCTGAACCTCAGAGCCCTGCCTTCCACACAGCTTACAGCATCTCTACCCTTGAGCCACAAAGGGGACAAACACTTTTCTGTGTACAAGACAACCTCTAGTGCTCTAAGGAGCTGATGGGTAAAAGCTCTTGTCACTCCAGGTTGCCCTCTTCACCTTTTATTCCCCTCCAATTTTGGATTGTAGGCTGTAACATTAGGATGAAGGATGCTCCTAAAGCAAAAATTGAGTTACTGTTCCACATACCAGGGGTCATTCCTTATTGATCCCAGGGAGACACTCACGTAAGAAGGGGAAGGTAGAGGGTGGGTCACAGTCCAGTGATACATCACTGCATATTAAGCAGAAAATTTTATAGTACAGGATTAAAAAACACCTACTAATACTAGAACTGAAATACAGCTTCAGTGACCCTCTAATGACCCTCTAAGAGAGAAATAAATTTCAGTTTGGCTTAATGGTATTTATTTTTTTGCATTTCAATAATGCATCCCTCTCATGTATCTGCATCTCTCCTCCTACCAGAAGAGCTGGGGTGGATGCAGATCTGTGAGCACTGAGCACATCTTCCAAAAAGCTGCAACTTCAATTTTTGAATGTTAATGGTTGTGACAACTGAGATTTCACAACAGTGCCACAGGACCAGTCAGAGCTTAGCTGCACAAATTGGGTTTGGAGCTGTACGGAAGAGATTCATTTCCCTCACGCATTTTTTGAATTCACTCTAGTGTCGTATTCAGGAATCTACCCATAAACCTTCCCAGATCTAGAACAGCATCCAAAAGTTACTCAAAGCAACCTGGCAATGAAGGACTTGCCAGGTCTAAAGGCTACAGAAACCACCAGCAGTGTTTCCGTCACAACAGTGGCCATGACTCAGACCCATAGAGACCCTGAGCAACCAGCTTCCATCGCAAACATCTACCTCTCAGATTACTCCCCACTTTTTTGCAAATCTGTCCCTAACAGAACTGCAGGCCACGGCAGGGTCCACCACTACAGCACACAGCATAGACCTGGGTGTCTGGTTAAGTGTAGCTCGTATTTCTACTGGACCCAGCAACCCGCATGGCGTCCAACCAGGATGCACAATCCAAGAAAAACCAAAGACCACTCCAGCTGACATTCTGACTGGAAGGGTATGTACAGAACAGTATCTTACCTCAGCCCCTGCTTAAAACTACCAGAATGAAGAGGTTCTGCCTCAGCAAGCTGCCATTCTCTTTCATTTTTGGTCTTGCTTGCACATGTTCTAACTTCACTTACTTTAGTCTGGTAACATTCTGAGCCACCATCTCTCTCTCTCTCTCTACCTGTGGACAGTACCGTTTAAAAATTCTTGCCCTCCATGTGATTTCATCACAAACAAAGAGTTTGAAAGTTTGGTCCCACAGACAGATCCAGAACCTTTTATTACTGCAACCTGACTGCTGAACAATGAGCCCTGTGGAACAGATACCTTACTCAAAATGCCCATATCCTTCCTTGTGATTAAAAATGCTATTCTCATAGCAAAAGGTTCAGCCCAGTTGTTACACGCTTCGCTGCGTTTTTTTTAAAGCCATGAAGTACCTGTTTCTTGGTGTGTCTGAGCTGTGAAAAGGCCACAGCTGACAGCAAGGAAATAAATAAGGTAGGACAAAAAGAAAGTTAAAGGGTGAAGGAAACAGCTTAGGAGGGGTTTTCTCCCATGTTAATTAGCCAGGCAAAAGGAAAACCACACAGTGTTAGTAGAGTGAACACCTGACTCGGCCATTCATACCCTCAGAGCCACAAAGTCTGGAGTACGGAGGACAGAGCGTGGAGGCGGGGAAAATGCAGGGTGTATGGAATCGTAAGAGAGGAATTTTTCGGCTGAATTAACAGTCATGTGGTAGATGTGCTCAAAGTTGCTCGGAGAGGAGATCAGGCGGGAGTGGTGATGAGGGAATTGGTAAGGGGAACGCTGCTACCAAAGACAACAGAGAGAGAAAAGCAATGAAGGATGGTTGTACAGGTTACACCGGCAACAGCAGTCAAACGTCAGGGGACGGCCAAAGAGCAGTCCTGCTCGCCCACCAGCACACAGGTTATCACATTGTCACCCCCGGTCCCCTCAGCACCTTCCTTATAGGGTGTCAAATGGGCCTACCGCCCTGGCTGTTGCTAAAACATTAAAAACAAATAAAACTTTTAACTCGTTGGGAATCGATTCTAATATTTATTATTATTTGATATTTCAAAGAGCACCACAGTTGGAAAAGGTGCTTTACAGACAGTTGAGAAGCATCAGTTCCCTGCCTTGAGGAGCTTACAATCTAAAATCGAGATCGCACAAACAAAGGAAGGTGAACGCAGGTGAGATGGTGTGGGGAGAAGAAAGGATGAGAATACACAACAGTTAAAGGTTGTAAGAGATTTCCTTCTGTTATTCATGCATTTTAGCGATTCCATTAAAATTAAGGTATCACCCGTACAACACACACAGAGTATTTCTAACAGGAGGGCACAGTGTTTCGACACAGAGGGACACAGGTCGGGTGGGAGGGTGAACTGGTTAGTGTGGGACAACAGGGACAACTGACTCTGCTGTAGATAGATGACACAAGGCCTATGTCCTCCTGCACAATCACTGCAGCCTTACTTTCGTGATGAACAGACTTTGTGCTGCCGAGGCCCTTGGCAGATAAGGTGGCACAAGTATTGGGAAACTCAAAACATTTTTAATAGGTCAACCGAGCAACGTGCTCCCAAAATAGGATGGAAAGAAAGAAAGGGAAGAAATAATCCTACACATTCAAGCAGAAACGGTTTCTAGTTCATCTCTACAGAAGGTGCTGACGTCAGCGCTCGTGTAATTTAAAGTCATCTAAATCTAGATTTAATGGGAGAGCGTTTCAAGGCCGGGTCTCCCTCTCTGTGCCATCTGCCCGTGTTCAGCGGGTCAGCCTGCCAGGGGACGGGTTACCCAACGGCCACCAGCACATCGCAACACCTTCTCTAGCTTCTAAAGTTCCTCTTCCCCTTATCCAACTGATTTCATTATTGAAAACAAACAGATCTGAGCAACATTAGAAATGTTAAGACTTAAAAAAATAAAATATGGTAAAAATACAGCTTACCCCTCCGCTAAACCTAAGGCACTACTTTTTGTATGTGGAACGTATTAAAGTCTGGAAGAACATTAAGTCACACCCCGATACATGTTATCAGACATTATTGTTATTGTTCTCCATTTCAGCTGGTAAAATCCAACTTTGCTTTTTTTTTGCTTTTTTTTTTTTCTTTCTTTTAAAACACAGTTATTATGAGGCTTTGCATGTTAACCAAAACATCAATTACTGCACTATGGTATATAAGACAGAATATACATTAAATTATTATTGGTAAGTTTAGCAGCATCTAAATATGAGTTCAAGAAGCCACCATTCCAAGAATGGTCCATGAGAGCAGACTTTGCTGGGTTATCTGCTCACAACAGCAGATACAGTCCTAAAAGCCAATATGAGAGAAAAGGGAGTGTCTAAAATCACAAGCTAAAAAGCAGAGGGTAGGCCAGCTGCAGGCCATGAAAATATTTAGCCAGCATTCATGAATGTGATAAAGCCACGATATGGCAACATTTTTAAAATGATCCTCCATGGAACTTTTTCCACGGACTCCACCATTAGATGCATGCCCAGGGTTCCCACTTCCTTTAAAGAATACCAAATACAGGTAAGTATTCATTGATTCTAAAAGTTTCTCATTTGAAACAAGCAAAGCTTCACACATTGCCTAGAATGGAAGTATAATGGCTCATGTGTAATGAGGTCAAACTGAAGCATAATGTTCAAATATAATGGCATTCAAGACTAGCTTTGGTATGTAAAATACTTCGGCATGCAGAATATGAAAGCAAAATCAATCCTGTACATCTGATGTACACAGAGAGGTGGTCTGTGCTGCAGTAAGTGCAGTTCCAGATTTCAGATCTTCGCTACAAAGGAGCGTCCACGATAAAGTGGCTTCAGGGGACAAGAGGGCAGAAGGGAGGCCAGACTGTACGGCCAGTTAATTGGTGACAGGCTGCTAGGGAAGAAAAACATGTCAATAAATAAATTTGGGGATATACTAACAGGAACGATTCTAAATTGTACAAAACAAGACAATGACCCAGATCTAGTATCCACATCAATAAAATACAAATATGTACAGGCAACTGCTCTGGTAACAGCAAACAAGAACTTTTGGATTCTGTTGTGTTGTAGCCCACAAACTTGCTTGTCAAAGCCAGACCCCTGAGTAACTGCTTGCCATGAAGAAAAGGTGGATGCAAATTTACAGTTAGTTGCCTGATAAGCTCTAATATTTTCTCTCTTAAATCTGGTCTCACTCTGAGCCTTGGGCACATTCACTTCTGCCCAAACATAGGGCCATACTGAAGTCAAGGGTGTCCATTGATGGAAAGGACAACATGGTACTAGGTCAATAGACCTCAATTTGCCATAAACATATCTCAGTGTTCATGTCATGTGCCTACTGCACAGAAACCTTAAAAACCACACACAGAGAAAGCATCTTTCCCTCTCCTGTGGCTGCATCAGCAAGGCCCATCCCATGCCAACAGGTATGTTGGACATATGGAGGCATCTGGTACAATGGATCAAAGAGCCTGCAAGAGTTTAAGAATTCCATTTACCCAGTTTTCATGTTGTAAATTTACAAGACAAATTAAACTCTCCAAAGTCAGGCTTTTAAAAGATACTAAAGAATAGTAGTGGGCAGCGAGTGAGCAAGCTTCCATTGGCTCGGCATCACCAGGTAGTTACACCACTGATGAAGACAGCACAAATGGATGTCCCCTCCTGCCCACCGCCATCAGCCACGCAAGGGCCAGCAACACCACCTCTAACTGTGCACTTTGCTCAATTTTTTGGCACTTCCCTTGAAAAAGGCAGCAGAGGCAGGTCAGTGGGACTGCAGAGGTATGTTCTGATTGTATTCATATTGCATATATAAAGTGAATATGTACATATTTATGAATAAATAAAAATACATATATACACATAAAAAATTGTTGTTTACTTTATAAAGTTCATCCATGGATGCTAAATAAAAGCTAGGCTGAGCTGGCTGTTTAGCCCGTGACAATCTCATCCAACACAGAGATTGAATTATCTATTATCTATTAAAACCTATTTATTGCTAAGGATCCTTCTGCCTCCACAGAGTATATTGACTTCAGTGAAAGGTCCTGCTGGACGAAGCAACTTGTATCAATAGATCCAGCCAAATTTGAAATCACAAGTTGGAAGAAACTGCATTCTTCCATACACTTTCTGCATTCCTATATCTCGTAAAAACCCAAAGCTTTATCATGTAAGAGAGTTGGATAAAGGGAATGATGGAAAACTCTTAGCCTTGCACTGCTTGTTCCACCTAGTGGTAACTCTCTTTAAGTGCAAAAATGTATTTTATCATCCACTTCCATAAAGAGACAGGCATTGGCAAAGTGAAATGCTGCCATCTTTCCCATAGTTCTTTAAAGATAAATACTTTTCCTTCTGAAACATACTGATCTATTTAAAAATACAAAGATGATGTTCCAGCTGCAAAATCATCTCACATATTAAGAAACACCAAAATAAATAAATAAATCTAATCACATTTTTGGACAAGGTATGAATCTAGTGAAATAACTCCACGTCCTTGTACAGAAGCCCTCCTACAGATGAGCTGTACGCAGGGCTAGAAGGGCATTCTTTACCTTGTCTACTGATGCCCCATGGACTGCCCTCTCTCTATTTCCATCCTCTCTTTTAATTCTAAATTTATTTTTCAAATAAAACATTAGACTCTCAATACATAACATCACATGCAAACACAATTCATTTCCTGGTATTTTTGCTCCTGAGGAACAAAGTTGGTAGTTTGGAAGTGACTGAATGGAAACTTATGTCAGCCAAATACCTTACAGAAAGCTGTTTGAGAAGAAAAAGCTGTCTGGGCCCTAGTAGCTTTTGACAGAACATCTCCTAACCTGAAGTTAACACTTCAAAATCCACACACTTTCAAGTCCCAAGATCCTGTATCCCTTATGTTAGGAACACAAATATAGTATGACACTGCAAGGAGCTGTTGGAAAATTACACATCAAATCTGCTTTATCTGCAGTGACATTTCCTAGCATTAAGGTTGATACCTACTTGTAAAAAGAAATTTTTTAACACTAACTTTAAAAAGAAGCTGCAGCATTGGAACCAGCAGAGAAATAAATTTTCTACTGTACACATTTTTCTAATATCTATTAATCACATTTGTGTGAAGAGCAACTCAGCAACATCTTTCCAAACATCATATTGATTAGTAAGAAGCAAAGTACCAGTCCAAGCTGCAAATATGACCTCTAAGCTAATACAAGGCTTGCATAACTAGAATGACTTTAAGCTAAAAGCCATTTAGTGATGACAGAGCTGAAGAAATATTAATCCCTGTAAGTCTAGAAAATCTCTTTCTATAGATAAAATCATTCTTCATTTTACATTTGCCAGATTTGAGGCTTGATTAAGAGTCCTTGCTGCTTTTGATTTCCATGAACTTTCAGCTATTGATGGTGTGAAATAGGATGTCTTTTGCCCTACCCTTAGCAGTACCAGATTATTTTCTCTGCTTGAGAAGACCCAGAATTATCTTAAAGAACACAGTAGAAATGCAAAGGCAAAAAAAGAGGTTCTGATCTACACCCTGCCCTGCACCAAATTATCATTCTTTAACATTAGCCATACCTGTACTCACATCCAGGTAAGGAAAACACTACCTGCCAACCTCCCTTGGAATTGTCAGGTGTTTTCTAGAACCAGCTCCTGATTTCACAGAATCGCAGAACTGTCAGAGTTGGCAGTGACCTCTAGAGATCATCTAGTCCAACTCCTCTGGATCCTAGCAGGATTGCCTAGAGCACTTTATTCGGGACTGCATCCAGATGGGTCTTGGAAATCTCCAGAGAAAGGGACTCCACACCATCCCTGGGCAGCCAGTTCCAAGTGCTCTGTCACCCTCACTGCAAAGAAGTTTTTCGTCATATTTGAATGGAACTTCCTCTGTTCCAGTTTGGGCCCGTTGGCCCTTGTCCTGTTGCTGGGAACCACTGAAAAGGCGGTTATATTCACTTACAAACACACACACAATGTTTGTTGCTCAACTGCACTGACTCTATTTGTTATTGAGCGTTTTCTCAGTGTCTCTGTTATGAGATTTACAGTAGATCCTTTTTCCTTGCATGCTCTCATCTAATCAAAAGGCAGTGATGGAAGGGCTCAGGTACAATGTGCAGACTTCACGGTAGTGTAACATGAAAGTGCCATTTCATGCAAAAGTGAAGTAAAATGAGTATCTGGAGACCAGACGTTACACTCCTAAGCTCCTAAACTAGTGCAGGTGCACAGAATGCTTTATTTTCCAGTCTTACTGTTTGAGCTTTTCAGCGTACGAGGATCCCAGTTTCAGCATCTACTTGTTACTTTCTGCACAAACTCCAAGAAATAACAAGGACCGTTTGAGACAGCACTTCTCTAGTGATGCCTTTGTCTTATGGTGATAACTCCTATCATCTCTTTGACGTAATATAATATCATCTTTCTTACAGTGCTAAGTAGCATCTTCTGAATCACGTCTGTGTCATCGTGGACGAGTTTAGAAAACAATACAGAACACACAAACGAGATGCTCAAGGTAGCCTGAAGCAGGAAGTATGACACTCTCCTATGAACAAACAAACGGATCTTACCTCATTAAAAATTTCAGTAACTTCCAGGTGAGTATTTCCTACATAAGGTTTTGTGGAAACAAACACATGTCTGTGTTACATGTTTTCTCTTTCCATTTTTCAACGTAAAAGGTTAGGGTTTATGTGAGAAGTTCTGTTTCATTGAGACTTGATAATTTGGAGAGAAAATGAAAAAAAAGCATCTTTGGGATGGAAATAAATGTGGGCACTACACACTGTTGAACTGCATCAGTTCCACTGTCTGAGGAAAAGCGGCTGTTAAGAGACAGGCTAAGTCAGAGACAAAGATGGGAAGAGAAGAAAGGAATTGAACTTAACACTAATACAGTTCCTGGAGAAATAAATTTCTCTTTCCATTCCTGCAAAGAGCACAAGCTCACACATCCTCTTAATTTTGCCCCTTTGTATAGATCAGAAAAATCACCATCAGAGGACCACCTGCCTTAAAACCCAGGAGGCATGAGCCACTCCTCGATGCTCGAGCCACTCCTCTTTGTCCAAACTTTACCACATACAACAGAGTGTGTTTCCCTCATTATGCTGCTCCTGAGATGAAACACATCAACACTCTGAATATACTTTTAAAATTGTATGTGTGTCTCTCTCACTTATTTGCAGCCTCTGTTGCAGTCAGTCACTTCCACATGTACTTTGGTACTTACCATTGGAAGGTCTTTGAGAATCTGTATACCGTCTCCTGGACCCATATGTGCTATGTGGTTAAAATTAGTTGGGTTAGAAATTAATTTATTTCTCATTTCTGGATCACGTAGCATCTCCCTGGAAGACAAAACACTTCATTTAGGTATTTTGTTTGAGGCAAGGGAGGATGGACATTTATAAAGCATGTACAGCTTTGATTAACAGCTACCTTTAAACAGAAATTAGCTATTGAAACCATGTTAACAGTGACAAACCCTTGCTATCAACACAGGGACGGACAAGCTTCCAGCTTGAGGAGAGGGCAAAGGGCCAGAAAAAAAACCCCAAGAATGCTGTTTGCAGGCCAACAGCCCACACCCAGTAGTTATCAACATTCAAAGAACGTACAACCACTACAAGCTGGTATAAAGCTCTGTAAGATGAGTAAAAGCAGAACTCATTTGTGATGCATTACAAAGCGGAGATGTAAGTGAAGTACAAAATATGAAAATAGCATAAAAATAATTCTGCAGTACCTTTCTCAGTCTGTGGTCAGAATTAAAAGCTCTTCAAAATGGCAAGGATGCATTTCAGAACTCAGACTACATGAAATTTTAGCAGACCAAACCGTGATTCAACTCGCAATAGGCAAAGAGAACAACTGGAATTCTATCCCCGCTGATACCCAGCTGTTACTTTTCTTAGAGCCAAAAAGAAAGGAAAGCTGGGAGCCAGCCAACGGTGGAAGACGTTGGAAGTTAGGAAACTGAAATACTCAGATCACGGAGTGGAGCTTAGCACAGCAGCAGGTCATCTCTAGTGAGTGACAATAAATGGTCAGTACCACCCCCTACGAGCACTGTGAGTAGTGCAGACCTATTTTTATTGCCAGTTAGGAAAGTATTTGTGACTTGTTAAAGACTTCTGGTAAAAACATCCTGAAGTCCTATGTCCTCTGAAGAGGTGAATTTTCTGAGATTTAGAGAATGTTTATCTAGTTAAATCCATATATCAAAAAATCATTTGCCTTGGAGTAACTCCTGAGACTAGAACTGCCTTCAGAAAGAAAAGCAGACCCACAGTGTGAACATGATTAATCCATATGCATAAATAGCAACGTAATCCCCTTTCACAAGGTGTTTATTACAGATCTTCATATATACAGTATATGTGCACACCTACATACAGTACGTGCAGACATGCATTCCAAATTACAGCTGTTTCACATAGTTAATTTGAACTAATGAACACTCATGTATCCAGTGCATATCCATATCCAAACTGGCAGGAACACAGATTAAACACTGAGGATTAAGGCAGTGGTAGTGAAGAGGGAGAAATATCTGAACGGACATTCCAGAAAGCAGCACACGAAGTACCACATCAGCAGCAGTCACTGTCCCTTCAGGGCCTACACGCGTGTACAGAAGACAAGGGCATGTTGAATACCGACCTTCGCTGCTGCATCCTCTCCTCCTCTGGCACCCGGAATGAGTAGCGGCGCTTGTTGTTGATGTTTCGAACCATTTGCTTCCGGCTGTTATCTGATGTTTCGGGAACCACCAGCTCGTCGCCCTCTGAAACCGATAGGAATATGATGATGGTGGGACAATTCATTAGGCATTCATGGAATCTGAATGCAAAGAAAATTTATCCCTCTGGACTTCCCATCAAACCTGAACAAATGTACTACCTGCTAAATCTACTATCTAAAACTACCTACTCTGTTCTGTAGTAACAGAATTAACACTTCTTCACACAAAAGCTGCCACAACTGCGTTCTCAAAGTATCACTGATTTTGGACCTTTTGGAACGGGTCCAGCAGAGGGCCATGAAGATGCTGCGAGGGCTGGAGCCCCTTCTGCTGTGAGGACAGGTGGAGGGAGAGAGTTGGGGGTGTTCAGCCTGGAGAAGAGAAGGCTCCGACGAGACTTTATAGCATGTTTAGTTTGGAGAAGAGGAGGCTGAGGGGAGACCTCATTGCTCTCTACAATTACCTGAAAGGAGGTTGTAGAGAAGTGGGTGTTGGTCTCATCTCCAAAGTGAATAATGACAGGACCAGAGGAAATTGTCTGGAGTTGTGGCAGGGGAGGTTTAGATATCAGGAAGAATTAATCTACTGAAAGAGTGGTCAGGCACTGGAACAGCCTGCCCAGGGAGGTGGCTAAGTCATCATCCCTGTAGGTGTTTAAGAAATGTGTAGATGTGACACTTCAGGGCATGCTACAGTAGCCGAGATTGCAGGAGGTTTTTGTGTGTGTATGGCTGGACTTGAACTTAAAGGTCCTTTCCAACCATGATGATTCTGTGACAGTAGCCTAGGGGCTACAGGAGAGATGAGAAGGGACTCCTGATCAGGGAGGGAAGCCATAGGACAAGAAGGAACAGTTTTAAACTGAAAGAGGGGAGACTTAGATTAGGTGTTAGGAAGAAATTCTTTTCTGTGAGGGTGGTGAGACACTGGCACAGGTTGCCCAGAGAAGCCGTGGCTGCCCCATCCCTGTAGGTGTTTAAGACCCAGCTGGATGGGGCTTTGAGCAACCTGGTCTAGTTGGAGGTCTCATGCCCATGGCAGAGGGTTGGAACTGGATGATCTTTAAGGTCCCCTACAATCCAAACCATTCTATGATTAATTCTTTCCAACAAAACTTCTGGGTGGGTAGGAAAGATTTCAGTCCTTTTATATCTCAAACTGTCTGTCACAGCTTTCATCACCAACAGTCTTGTTCTGCCAATAGTCTGGCAGACTTAATGGGAGACTTTTTCTTTCATTCCCTGCTCCAAAGAAACTGTTCCTGCTGAAATGTTGGAACACTGATGTATTTTGGTGCAATTATGGGAAAAGGGTAGATACTTGTTGCATATGTGTAGGACTGGTCAACGCATCTTTAATGAAGACATGAAATGTATAGCAGTGATAATCAGACAATGGGAAGATTGCTCTGAATAAACGCTGCAGCTGCTCTGTCCTGTTTTATATATATGTGGAGACTAAAATTACACTTAATAATGTAATGAACACCTACTGCTCACTGCCAAAACAGTTTTTGTATGGAACTGAAGCCTCTTTCTTTAAGATCAACTGGAGATTTCATGACGTGTGGGATCTACAAGGAAGTACCTTCACAAAAAAAATCCCTTGTAGACTTTTAAGAAGATACACCTGGAAGACATTTTACTGTTTGGCAACCGTTTCTGAAAGGCACTGAGAGGCGTTACTTGTTCACTTCTGATCCTATCCATCCATCTTTTTTCCTCTTTTGTTCTGCTTTTAATGTTCAATGTTTATTAGACTTGCAAATCCTTTATAAATACATCCACCATATTGGCCCCCTCTACCACTGTCACTCCTTTTGTCCTAGTTTGCTAGCAATTAAATAAACACTGAAACTCGGCCAACAGCAGTCTATGTTTCTAGAGTGCTTTTTCACAACAGTTACTAAAAAAAAGTATAGCTTTTGATTAATAAAAAAAAGCATATCCCTCTCCACGTAAGGGGTTAGGCAAAAGGTTAAAAGAAATGGAAGTTACTCAGGAGGATGTTTATGAAATGGGCTCTAAAAAGAAAAAAAAGGTCAAAATGACATAACAAAAATAGAATTCTGAAGCTAAAACTTTGGCACACAATTATATGTGGTCTTAATAACAAGTTATGAATACACATTATTATCATTATTATTATTATTATTACTACTTTCTGATCCCTGGGAAAGGCTTGCTTGGGTAAGTATAATATTACTTTTCATCTAGTACTACAAAGATCATTATTAAAGCCTTTAATTGTGCAGGCATATTTAGAGAGCATTCTGGCAGGTGATACCAGATTCAGAAGGTGTGTCCAGTCATTCTATTTTCTATTTCCAGTTTTCGTTGAATATTCAAAAGGAGAAAAACCAGTTCAGAGTAGCCGCCCAGCAGATACAATTGCAATCATTGTGGAATCTACAAGCTTTGGCTCTCTCCCAAATTAACGTATGTTAGAGGGATCCCTTTCTTCAATTCACAGATCCAGGCCAAAGAAAAATGCTTTTTCTAAACAAAAATTTACTTGGTTCTCTTTACTTACCTGCCATTTTATTTTTGAAATATATTAATCTAACTGTCTCCAGGCCTAAAAGGTTTAACGAGCCTTCTGTATTCAAGGGTCGTACCTGAAACAAGAAAAATCAGTCCCTGTAATAGTGATAATTCACATTTATATACTGCATCTTATTCTGAAAGCTCCAAGAGGCATTATAAACTTCACAGAAGGAGTGCTGTTAAGAGCCACTCAGGGAGCAGAGTGGTGTGATGGGTCAGAGCAAAGCCTGCTCCACAGAACTGCGGGCCAGGGGGAGCAGTGTCTCCAGTAACACATGCCTGCTGTCAAGAATAACAATTGTGAGTCAATAAAGCCACGAAGCAGAGCTGAAAACTGTTTTAGATTTCAACCTTCTGTTTGGAGAATGAGCACAGAGAGAGTTGCCTAGAATTCCACTTAAAGACACAGACCTAACAGCATTCCTCCCAGCACTTCTGTTAGAAGTCTACTTCATAAAAGAATTTGATCTTGTGTATCAGAGGCGCAGAGCAGGAAGTTGTGCTTTTGTTTTGTGTTAGTATTGTGTCACTTACACTTTGCAACTGGGTAAGAGAGCACACAGACTGTGAAAACCTAAAATTGTGATTTGCAGCTTCAGAATGAAAGACGCATTTTACATTCTGAGTCTGCAAATCTCAGCTCTTAGTAATGAACTGCCATTTTTGAGCCTCCCAGATGTAGTAACTCCTGTTTGTTCAAAGTAGTTTCATTCATTAACAGATGGTCTTGAGTCAAATACTAATCAAAGGACTAAATCACATTCTCCTGGCTAGGAAAAAAATGACCAAATTGCTTAATAACTCAAAGTTTGGATATCAGAAAGACTAGAGGAAACTTTCTCTGAAAGAACCAGATTCTTTTCTCCTTAAGATGGCTAACAGCTGAGCATCTTGATCTTTGCATTACTTATCCTTACAGCACTGCCATGATATTCTGGTCTGCATCTGATGTGGGAAATTGATACTGCAGAGAGACTGAGTGTCTAACACAAGACCACAAGGACAATTTCTTGTAATTCTGTACCACTGGAATTCCAGCTAAATGAGTTATGTTGATACTAATACAAAACCAAAGTTAGTCTGAACTGTGGGGAAGAAAACCCAAGCACTTTTTTTTTCATTTCCAAATACAGCTGAGCAAACACCTCCTAAATACCAACACAGTGTCAGTTCTCAAAAACTTCTTCCTTTTGATAAGCAATCCAAACTTGACATCATCCTAGTTTTAATATTGGTACTGGTTGAACCCTGTCTGTCTACAATGTTCTCAAGCAGCAGAAGATATGATTTTTGACAGCCTGTTTGATTATCTTAACATCCATCACCTTCTGGCAATAACAAAGATGCAGTCAGCCCCAGTGAAGCCATATGCCATGAATAGCAAGAAACTGCTAATTAATAGCAAGAAACCCTACGTCTAACGTACTCATATGCTCCAGATTGACCATCTAGAACAGCAAAACCACATGTAAAACACATTTTATATCTTGTATTTCAAACTAAAAGCACTGTTTCCTTTGAGGTAGCTCTTCTTTCAGTTCAATTACTGTTAAGCAGTTTTGATAATGGCTTTTAGTGGTCTTAAAAACCTCAGTATGGCTGTAGCAAAGCAATACTGAGTTGAGACATATTCTTTAACTGATATTTAAAGAGCATGTTACCTTTTTGAGAGGAATAGTCTGAATCCACTCCATGGAGTTCACGTCAAAGATGTCAATCGCATTTTCACTGTACACAGAGAGGTATGGTGCATTATAACCTGAGGGAGAAGGATTAGATGTAGTCGTGTGATTTTACACATGGCTCAAAATATACTCTCTCTTATGTTGAACCAAAGTTATTACAAAAAACCCCACCCCACAATTCTTGTAACATGCTTTTTAACTCAAAATAAATCAAGAAATTTATTCTGAAGGCAAACCACCACTACTAGCAAAAAACCTAAAACCTCCATGACTTTTCTTTTAACTTTGCAGAACCAACCTCCTTTTTCAACTAAAGGGATTACAAGTTTTTTCTGCCAAACACTGATGTGGTTCAAAGTTTTTTTCTTCTAAAAGCCCTGTTTTTAAGAGCTCCTACTTTGTAAATGATGTGGTAGGAAAATATATCGTTGTTATTTAATAACTGTCATTTGAATGAACTGAGCTCGTAGTCTTCAGCCTATACTAAATGAACTTCAGTTGGAATTAAGAACCATTACACAGTCATAAAAATCTCCATGCTCCCTTCTAGCTTTAATTTTCTTATTTTCTGGATTGTAAAGAGAATTCTTGTGCATCTGGTGCATTTCTCAAGGATAAAATTTGTTACATTGGGACCACTTCAGCATTTCTATGTCAGCAACAAGAGTGCCACAGTCTGCCAAGACTACCAGAGCATCCAATTTGTGTTTAAATGTAACAGGTTTTGCTATAAAATATACCTCCACTCTGAACTGGAATAACATCAAGTCACTTCATTTATGGCAATCAAAAAACTTCCGTAACTATCAATGACTACAATAGATGAACTCTGCCTGAAAAGACCTGTTACTCAATCCATCACAAAATCTTTTGATTCATTCCTTCTCTGAGTCCATTGCAATAATCACACTTTTGCTTGAAAACCAGAAAAGAGACAGTCAGCCTGTAGAAGCTGCTCCTTCCACATTCAGAAGGGCTTCACTGAAACAAGGTTATCCCTTTCCGCTGCAGCATTACCATAATGCTGTCACAGAAGGGCAAGAAGACAGACTATTTTAAAAACCAACATAAGACTGGGCTCACTCACAGATATTCTCAGATAAAATTCGCCAGTCTTTATCTCCAATCAGAAGGATATTAAAATGAAGGCAATGGGCATTGCAGGTTCTTTTTTCCATCCAACTGTCACAAAGATAAAGCTCTAGCTTTGAAAAAATGTGCAGTAAGCATTTAACACAGCTCTTGCAGAATCTTGAACAGTGACAGTATTTTTCCCTTACGGTTCTGAAATATTTTTTTCATACTGCCCGCCATACATTGCATTTGGGAAGGGAAGGGGAGAGAGAGCGGGGTCGGGATATGGGGGGAATTAAAAACTGATGTTTTAAAAAAGCAAATAGAGGAGATGAATGAGAAGAGTGTCAATAAAAACCATAGAATCATAGAACCGTTAAGAGTTGGAAGGGACTTTAAAGATCATGGAGTTCCAACCCCCCTGCCATAGGTAGGGACACCTCCCAGCAGACCAGGTTGCTCAAAGCCCCACCCCCCCTGGCCTTGAACACCTCCAGGGATGGGGCATTCACAACTTCTCTGGGCAACCTGTTCCAGTGCCTCACCACCCTCACAGGAGTGAAAAGCAAGTTGAACTACCAGCTTCTGATGACTCTGAACATCAAGAAAGCTTGAATCACAATGCTGAACAAAATCAAATCAAATTTTAAGATTTTAAAGAAAACCAGTCCTATATCAGTGGTGGCGAATGCAAAAAGGTCCCAGGAGCCTCTGCAGGACTCGACAGTTTTGGCTGTGAGATCTTGCTGTGTGTTTAGCAATGGTACGTCAGAGTTATAAATCCTGACCAACAATTCCTCTCTGTGCTACAACAGAGTTGTCAAAACTAGTGCAAATGTCATCATTTACCTGTGAGGTAATTATCCTCAAACTTCCCTTCCTGTGGATATCAACACAAGCAGTGATCGCTTCAATGCATAACAGCAAGTACCCTGAAACACACGGCAACTTACAGCAGGACGATGGAGTTGCAGGCCACATCAGCTCCTGCTGGCGAGATCTTCGGCCCTGGCAGTCAACGTAAACCCCTACGCTGCTAAAACACAGCAGGTATTCCTTACTTGAGATTTCGACTGCACAGATGGCATCGGTTGGCTGCTGTGCGATGAACGAGAGCGTGTGGTCGTCTGGATGGAGCAGACTGTACGGGCTGCCCTCTCCATGAAGTAGGTATTTTAAGAAACCCGACTGGTAGCCCACACAGAGACGGTCGCTGAAGATCGACATCCACTGGACGTTGCCCTGGACTTGGATCTCCTTGATCTTTTTGTGACGTGTCTTACTCTGATTTAGTTCATAACAGAGGACCTGCCTTTTCATGGCTACGCAGAGGCAGGTCAGAGCTCCGTGGCGCACGTGTCCAGAAACGATTGACTGACAGCCTTTTGTCTCTGCCAGTTTGTAAAACTCCGTCTCCCTTCCATCCAAGGCAGCCATGGGGAAAAGCCGCACGTGACGGTTTCGCCCTGAGATAACGGCAATGAGCTGCTCGCTGGGGATAAGCTCGATTTGATGAACCTTCTTATTGTCACCAACACGGATGATCTCTGAAAAACAAAACCAAACCCCCCCACAGCCAAGTAAGTAATGTGGAAGTGTGAGTTGATTAAAACATATGCTTTTGTAAAGATAAAGCAGGAAGTAAACCCAAGAAATTCCTTTTTTCACTTCCCTGCAACATGTAAAAGTACAGAATCAAAACTTGTATTTTAATACTACCAGATGTGACAATCCTGGATAGACCTTTGGCTTTTCCTCACCAGAAAAAGGGAGGAGCAGATCCAATCCAATAGCAATGCCTGTATTATTTCCATATTATTTTCAAAAAACAGACCATAGCCACAAAAATACTGAATAAAGGAAAACCTCAAAGAACTGATACACACAATTAAACATGTTGCTTGTTGAATTAGCTTGGGCATCTGTCATTACCATCAGTTACAATACTGAACATAAATTTTAATTTCTGATACCAAGAAGGAAGTTACAAAAAAGACTGAACCATGCCCCTGTACTCAGCACTGGTGAGGCCACACCTTGAGTATTGTGTCCAGTTCTCAACACAAGAGAGACATCGAGGTGCTGGAGCGAGTACAGAGGAGGGCAATGAACGCGGTGAAGGGCCTAGAGAATAAATCTTACATAGAGGGATTGAAGGAGCTGGGACTGTTCAGTTTGAGGAAGAGGAGGCTGAGGGGAGACCTCATCACTCTCTATAACTACTTGAAAGGACATTGTAGAGAGGTTGGTGCTGGTCTCTTCTCATGGGCAATGAGCGACAGGACAAGAGGGAATGGCTGCAAGCTGCAGCAGGGTAGGGTTAGGCTGAACATTAGGAAAGAATTCTTCACAGAAAGAGTGGTCAGTCACTGGAATCAGCTGCCCAGGGAGGTGGGGGAGTCACCATCCCTGACTGTGTTTAAATGTTGTTGAGATGTGGTGTTGGGGGATATGGTGTAGGGGACAGCTTCCTAAAGTAGGACTGATGGTTGGACTCAATGATCCCAAGGGTCTTTTCCAACCTGAATGATACTATGATTCATGCTTCCTACTGAGGTGCACAGCAGGAGAAGTGAATAGACTGGTAACAAACTGAAACTGGAGAGGTTCCAGTTGGACATACAAAGACAATGTTAAATTGAGAGAATAAATACACTTTGCAACAGGCAGTCCAGAGAGACTGTGGAACCTCAGTCTTTGGGGGTTGCTGAGGAGAATGTCCTCAGCAACTCAGACTAAATTGAGTATTGAGCCTGCTGCAATGAAGGAACAAAACCTTTGCAGCTGTAATCCAGA
The DNA here is from genome assembly GCA_013400555.1 of Jacana jacana. Classification (NCBI taxonomy): domain Eukaryota; kingdom Metazoa; phylum Chordata; class Aves; order Charadriiformes; family Jacanidae; genus Jacana; species Jacana jacana. The sequence goes on along the minus strand of VZTM01031148.1, from coordinate 2,277 downwards.
TGTTACAACTTTGTTACTGGAAAGGACACCCAAACCAGAAAGCACACAGAGCACCTTCTTGATTATCAGCTCTCACAGGGGGCTGCCCAGCTGATAATGTAGTAAAGTCAGAAAAATTAAATGAGGGGGTATTGAACAAGATAAAAAAAGGTTTCAAAGTCACTTTCTGATTATTGAATATTATAGAAATTATTACCAGTTTCCAATCTCTTACCATCTTTGGTGACATGCAAAACAAATAACCCTTCTTCATTCCCCAAAGCTATTCTTTCATGGTCTAGGATAGTAAGAAAAAAAGAAGAAAAGGTTATTTCTCTTTGGAAATACTTCTTCAACAACAGTGATAACTTCGATTATCAGAGACAGTTTTTTAATACCTTGAAAAAAACACATATAAAGCCAAATCCAGCATACTTACGTGACAAAAAACTATTGGTAACCTAATTTCTGAAAAAATAAGTCTTTTCTACTGATAGTAGAAATAACACCAAGAAACATAATCTTTAACAAACCATTCAGAGCACTTAAGTGTACTTTGGACTTTGGAATACAGATAACATCATATTTAAATGATTTAAATAATCTGAGTTTAACATATTTTATGCAGTAGCATTTCAAATTTTCTGCTTTATTCTCTCTTTATTCTCTGCTTTAACATATTTCTCTCTGGTCCCACAACCAGGTTTTGTAAAGTCATTGATTTACTATATAGTCTGTCCCATAGTGCTAGTTTTCCCCCGTTAAGGAATGATGTTTACAGAATACAAAAGAGTAATGTCCAACCCTTGGTTAAATTACTCATAATTATGAATATGTGTAAACGGAAGGACAAATACTGATACTGGGTTGTGAACTGCGCTTCTCTCAAATCCATACACATTTCCATCTGGGAATAAACCATTATGTATTACTCTCTTCAGTAGGTAGTACTATTTGACAGAGGACCACATTTTTAGGATACCCATTTTTGTTAGTGTTACCTTCTTATTCATTCCATACCTATGATTGCTGCTGACTGTGTCGTTTTGATGAGGGGTAAGGTGCTGTCATAAGCTTCTTTGGGAACATAGACTGAGCGGTCTTTGAGTTTGTTCTTCTTCAAGATCCTGTGCAGTTCGTTCAGCACTCCCACCCACTTACTTTTTTCGTTCTCACCGTCTGCTAGGATCAGGATCGAACACTTGTTACTGGATGCAGAAAGCTGGGATGCTGTGACCTGGAAAATAACAAAACATATTTTAAAACATAAGCGATTAAGAAAATATGGTATTTTTTAGAAGGCTATGAGATACCTATGACTATCCTTTGAACTAGTTGTCTGAAGCAAGAATGCAAAAATTTGGCCCTAGTTAGTAAAGAACACTTTATTCTCAATCAAGAACTCACATCAGAAAAACCTGTGGATGTGACTAACTCAGCAAAGAGCTGAAAACTTTGGCTTTATTCTAAATGTGTTTGTATTTATTCTATTATTTGGAAATGCCTGCCTTTAATAAGGTAGTCACGTTTTTCACAGCAATTTTACAATGAAAAGCCTTTCTTACAAAGTATTCTGTATTATTTTTTAAAGACCAATAGTTTTCATTAATAATTTCATGAAATAGGAATAGTCTTTATTGAAGAATGATCTACAATCATTTTCATGTATTTGGTAGAGCTACTATAGATAAAGCCCTTTTATGTAGGTTTACCTCCTCTAGGCATGCGGAGTGATGAGCAGTCTGAAAGCCAGAAAAACAAGGAGCGAAATACAGCGGTGTAGTAAAGAAATTATAGGGGAATCAATAAGACACCAAAAGATATTTAACTGAGGTCAAAGCTTCCACAGAATATCTCGTAAAAATAAGAAGAATATTAGAAAAAGCCAACAGTGGCCAGTGATTATATCAGGTAATAGAAATTCCGAGGAGCATTTTACACTAGATTTCTATACTGACTATCTGATGAATGAGCGTTTTCAGAGATCCAGTGCTTGTATACAAGGAAAGTACATAAAATAAAAGGCTTCAGGAAAAACACCACAAATTACATTGTGAAGCAGAAAGC
>VZTM01031147.1:110302-132638 GCA_013400555.1 Jacana jacana | reverse complement strand
AATTATCAATAGCAGTGACAACTTTTGAAAAAAGATAGTTTGACTGAGAAGTTGGATTCTAGTGAAGCTCGTACTCAACATTATTCCAAAGAATTCTAATCTTGTGGTAGGAATACCGTGAAAGTCATGTTTCAAGAGTAATCTGTGTTTTAAAGCTTTGATCTCTAATATCTTTTGGCAGAGAAGATAGTTTGGGAAGTGGACCAAAACCACCATTGAGAGCCAGAGATTTCATGGCCAGTAATCCTGAACACTTGGAGATACTGAAGAAGATGGGAGTCAGTTTGATTCATCTAAAAGATGGAAGAGTACAATTAGTTCAGCACGCCGTGCAAGTAAGACCTGGCAGTACTTTTCCTGAACTTCTAGTAAAATGCTACTAGCGATGATATTGAACACTTTGAGGTTCAGGATAGCAGGCTGTGGAAGGGGACACACAAGCTTGAATGTGCAACCATGTTCAGCAGGTTGATGCTTGTTAATGTTTTGCCTCGACAATGTTCTTAACCAGCCTTCCATTAAATTGGATGGAGGCTGTTCTTGTCAAAGTGACGCAGTTAATAGCATCAGATCTGAAAAGATTAATTTTCAGAGGGAGATACTTCTGTTTAAGAGATGTATATGGTTATATATTTTTAGTCTATGGTGTAGTGGGGATGCTAAAAAGTTAAATTCCCCATTTGAAATGATGAATGGGTGTCAGTGAGCATCCACTCTCTATTTTAAAATCTTTGTAACAGTGATCCAAGCAAACCAAACTGCAGGGTGGGTTGTTTTTGTTTTAGGGATTTTTTTTCCAAAGTTTCTTAAATATTTAAGAGGAAACTGTTTGTTTCTTTGCTACTCAGGCAGCAAGTTCACTTGATGCTGAAGATGGCTTACGGTTCATGCAAGAAATGATTGAACTCTCCAGTCAGCAACAGAAAGAGCAACAGCTACCTCCTCGTGCTGTTCAAATTGTTTCCCATCCATTCTTTGGCAGGGTGGTCTTGACTGCTGGACCAGCACAATTTGGAATGGATTTATCCAAACACAAAGCAGGGGTATGTAAGATGTGTATGTGAGTTGTTCCTAGCTCTGTTAATTTCCTTATTGCACAAGCCTAAGTTTTACTGGTGCCCTTTCAGGATGGCCAGCTAGAGAGAGTGGTCAATCAGTTACAGTGGTTAAAATGACTGACAGAGTGCAGCAACAACAGAATGACAGCAGTGACAGTCTTTTAGATGAGTGGCTTATTGGTCCGTGGCCCATGCTCTGCTCCTGAGTCCCCAGTCATGGTTTCAGATTTAAAATGCATATGTAGTATGACTTTTTTTTTAAAACAAATTTATATAATCTGCAGTGAATATCTTAAGAGATATTAATTTAAGGGAAGTTTTTCCTACTGTGTCAGCCGTAAATTTGCAGAAGCTCTTTTAGAGTTAGAGTAGGCTGTTCTTACACAAGCTTTTATAAAAGGCTGTATCTAGATGGAAGAAGAAAATGCCACAGAGGCAGTGGTCTGTACTGGAAGGAGTAGGAGAACTCGATGACTTGGATTGGGCAAGATGCAGCCAAAAGAGGAGTTGCAGACTAGCAGTTGACAAGGAGAAATTTTTCCAGAGGCAACAGTTCACAGGTATAGACAAAATACACTGAATATGAGAATTTGGTTTTCACTAGGTCATTCTTGGCTTCTTACAACTCCAGCTTCAGGGTAAAAATTGTGCACATTGACAGAAGTCAACACTAAGTGCATTAGAGTAACTGAAGAAATGAACACGCTTAGGAATCACAAGTTTGAACCTAGTGCTGTAATTCTCTCTGTTTCTGTTTTTCCAAACAGACAAGAGGATTTGTTGCAACCATTAAGCCGTATAATGGATGCTCAGAGATCACTAATCCTGAGGTGGTGAAAGAGAAAATTGCTCTGATGCAAAGAGGCCAGTGTATGTTTGCTGAAAAGGCACGGAACATTCAAAAAGCTGGAGCAATAGGTGGCATTGTTATTGGTAAATGAAATCTTAACTTCCTAAAATCTTAAGTTTGTGCAGATGTAACCTATATCTTACAGATTTGAATAAACTCTCTGAGATGACAGTACTCCGACATAGAAACTGCACTTTCAGAAGATGAAGAAGTGTTTTGGTTTTGTTTGCTCTGTGCAGAAAGTGTAGCTAAAAGAAATTGGGATGGGTGGTTGTCACTGCTTTTGCAGATGAAAAGTTGTTATTTTAAAGATCACTGAATCTTGAAATAGTGCTCTCTTCTGAAGAAGACTTGAGATACAAGTGAAAAATTACAAGGAAGACAAGTACCCAAGTTGGATTTTTGCCTTTTATAACTGACTTACTGTTTTCTGCCCAAGGTCCTCTTAACTGACTGGGCAGTAGAAAGCCTCTCACAAAGTCTGCTGAGGTCAGAGTGGTAGCCTGTTTATCTAACGGGAGGTTTGCTTGCTTTTCCTGTTGTCTGCATGTGGCTAGATGACAATGAGGGAAGCAGCAGTGACACGGCTCCTCTCTTCCAAATGGCTGGTGATGGAAAGAATACAGATGATATCACAATTCCCATGCTCTTCCTCTTCAATAAGGAAGGAAACATTATACTGGATGCAATCCGGGAGTATGAGGCTGTGGAGGTGCTCCTTTCTGATAAAGCGAAAGACAGAGGTAAGATTAGAAGTTATTTATGCAAATTTAGCTTCTGTCTGTGCCATGGCCCAGTGTGAAATGTATAATGGTGATTTCTGTTGCTACCCAAAGGTGCAAATGCATTATTTGGTAGCTCTGATTTTGTGTCTGATGTTGGTAATGGATTGCTTATGGACGTGTCATTATCTGCCACCTCTCCCAAGTTAACACTAACACCCAGAAGTACTGTTCTTAAGTTAAATGTCACTTTGACTAATGAGAGAGTACAGCCTTTTGGATTCCTTTTGAATCTTTTTTGTCATAATCTGCTTTGAAGTGGTGTCAGGAATAGCGTAAGTGTTTGCAGTGCCCTACATTGAAAACACCTCTCTCTTATCAACCTCCCCAGTGACATGCTTGGTACCCAAAAGGAGACAGACAACTGTTACAACTATTTTGCCTATCTAAGGAGAAGTTGTCACCATGAGAAATAAGGCTGCTGACCTCAGATGTTTTCCAGTTTTTCTTGTATAATACAAGAAAATTGCAAGCTAATACATTTCCAATTAACATATTTGCATGCGGTAGAGAATTTTACATTTGTCAGCCTTCTGTGTAGCACTGCTTTCTCCAAGCAGGGTATGTAAGAACAAGTATCTCCAAAAAAAAACAGTGACAGGACAGCATTTATGTTGTGCACGTTTGCAAAGGCAAAAGCTCTACAGTGATGTTTCTTCATAGCTTCTTACAATTTTCTCCTGTGTGTAACTATGGTTAATCTGCTCTAAGAAAATACTAAATGCTAAAGTTAGCTCTGCATTTGAGGATTTGTAACGTGTATCTGCTTCTTCCCCCCTCCTCACGCTTCCATTTGGAATCCCAGCAACAATCTTTAAAGGTAAAATGATTCCAAACTACATTATTGATAGCAGTAAGTATCCCGTGTTAAACATGGTATATTCGGTTAAACTCCCGAGAAGTCCTGAAACATTAGTGTCCTGTGTGCTAGGTATAAACATGTAACTCCAAAGAAATCTGCATGGTTAAATGGGGCAGCTGTTGTAAAGTTACAAACTAAATCACCACTTGAGATGTGTACATCAGTTGGTTTGAGTGCAGATGTGACAAGAGAGAGTTTGGCTCTCTTTATTCACAGCTCAGTAAAATTTAAGAGGCTCTGTCTCCCACTTGCTTAGAAGTGGGATCCTGGATCTTTAAAGTTCAGGGCACGCAGTGGATATTTGCGTAAGACTGAAAGATGGCAACTATCCCCAACCCAGAAGTCACCACTCCAGTTTGAGGAACCAGAACTTATGTCACTACATTGTCTGCCCTTGTTTAAATGTCTGTCTTCCCTCACTTCCCTCTGTAAAACCTGTTTCTTGATAACATCAAGTTTTTGTATCAATGGAAAATCTGCACTTCCTTGGAGAATAAGGTCAAGGGAGGTGACCTTGTGTATGAAGTACATAATGAAATGCTGCCTTCCTAGGTGGTTTGTGGTGGGTTTTTTTAAAAAACTTTTTTTTCTTCCCCCCCTCTGTGCTCTCGAAGACTTGGAAATGGAGAATATGGACCAGAAATTATCTGAAAACGATTCACATAAACAGAATTCAGAAGAAGCTCCTTCAGCATCTCAGGATGTTGGTGCAGCCAGTGAAGAGCCTGAAGAAGGAGAAAGCTCTGATGTCACAGACCCTGATTCTTTATCTCCTGCTGCCACAGACAGTGACAGCGTTTCCATTTCAAATCAGGATTCCTCCGTCCCTGGAACCGCTGAGGCTGGTGCTCCGGAGCCAGCTTGTACGCAAGGGGATCACCAGCCTCAGGAACAAAAGACTGAGACAGAGTCAAATTCCAAAGTTAACTGGGATAATAAAGTCCAACCTATGGAATCCATATTAGCAGACTGGAATGAAGATATAGAAGCATTTGAAATGATGGAAAAAGATGAGCTATGACTTGTAATAATAACTTATTTGTTAATAAACAAGTGGAGAACTCTTTGGGTAAAAGTGAGGCCCTGATATCTGAGAACTAGTAAACATATTCAGTATTGTGATGAGCAACCAGATTTCACCTGGAAATTACCACAGAAATCCAGCACGCGCTCTTTGTATTCTTTTAATTTTTCCTGTTTAAAAATGGGAATGTGCAATTGAAGCATTTGTCTGGCTCCGCTGCATGGTGCTGTAACCCAGGAGGCTCCTGCGGGGAACGAGCCCAACTTCTGCCTTCCAGGCTCCAGGAGGTCACACTCCCTTGGTCTCTGGAAAGCACAGGTTGACCGCAGTGGGGTGAGCACACCACGTAACGGTTATCGGTGGGAGCACTTGCCGGCAGTAGGTAAGCTGCTCTTAGGGCTTGAGTGAAGGTGCGGTTTCACTGATCTCTATGGGGTTGAAAGCCCTTGCTACCAATGGGTAGCAGCGGGTGAAACTGTTTCTGGTTGTCTTAAAGCACAGCTAGAAGCAGTTTGATTTTTGTCCTGGCACCTCATACTGAGACGTAGTAGTGTTGCTCATCACTCCTTCCATCCATCCATTACCATGAAGAACGACCATGATGATATGCAAGTTTTCCCTTCTGCTCCACTTGCAACTAGAGAAACTGCACAAACCAAAGGGAGCGTGTGCTTTCTAAGCAGGTTCCATCCGGGAAGCTGACAGCCTTGCTCGTTTGGGGTCTACCAGAGAAAGGTTCACAGTGTGTTGTGGAAGGTGTGCTTGAGGTTAAGATGAAGTGGACACGGTAGATGTTGAGTTACAGGTGTTTCCTTTGGCCTTCCAGCTTGAAAAATCTACCCTGGGATACAGGATTTAAACTGGCACTGTTCTCCGAAAGGACACTAAACAGAACTAGATCAATTGTAACAAAAATCTTCCTTTTTCTACAAGTTTGATTTGTAACAGCTTGACTGCGTTGTTCTTTTATACGCCACTTGTGTACGTGTGGTACGTAAGGCAGCGAGGCCAGCACCCTCGGGTCCAGAGTTCAGAGCGGAAGGGCGAGGACTGCGAGGGTGACCGATACCTTACTTTGGGCTTCAGCAGTTCGCTACAGGTAAGTGGGAGCCCTAATTTGTTATCCCTGTTATAAAAAAACATTTAAATAAGAAGGGAGATGTTTTAAACAACTGAGAGACGTTTTGACTGTGTCCAAAGAAACTGCCAAAAACTAATTAACTTGATTTCTATAAACTGCTTTTAGTGACTTGTGGTTCAAAGAATTGTTTTCTCTGAAAGAGTAGATGAATACTGCCTATATGCTGCGCCAGGCTAAAAGTGAAGGTTTAGATGAATCTTCACAATGGAGTAAAAAAGCGCCCCAATCTGAATTGCACCTTCCATTTAGCTGGTGAAATTTTGTGTGCTGAATATGCAACTGTTAATGAGTACAGCCATACTGTATGTACTTCTGTATACTCCTGTACAGTCTGAGTGGGGAGACCCCGGGCGAATGTTGTGTACGTGATACTTAACCCCACTTGCTTTCAAGAGTATCAAAATGCACTGGCACCTTTTGAGAGCATGACGGTCAGTCAGACTTATCCATAGACTGAACAGGAACTTTAAGTCACTCGAGTAGGAGGTAATTTTGAGGAGGAAATGAAGTGGTAGTGGAATTAGGGAATAAGTGTCCTTTTAAAGAAATCAGCTTTTAAATGTAGTTATAATTCCTTTGCACAAAGAGCTGTATGGAGGCTTGGGTGGAATGAGTAGGCCTTGAAGCAGCTGGCAGGTTTCGGTGGAGAATTCTTTTATTTACGGGTTTTGTCATATGAGTTTCTTCATGTGAGGAATTTGATCGTGGGAGCCTTTTAAGTGTCCTTTGTTCCTTGGAGGGAAGTGTCCGTTCCTGAGGGACACTGTGCTCCCCTGGCAGCTCCTGGACTCAAAGCAGCGTGGCCAAGTGCCATCAGCTGCAGGATCAAACCTATCTGGTGCAGATCAAGAGTTTTCACTCTGTCAGTGCTTAGTGCCACAAAAGGAGCATTTTTGTTCCCATGCTTTTTGATGGGGGCTACATCTTCATCCTTGTTAGCTCTTTTGGGTGGAAATCACATATTTGTGTAGTTCTAGAGGCCCTCTGCTCGTTAAGACTGTCAATATAGCAACTAAAGGGGTTTTGGTTTTGTTTTGTTTGTTTTTTTTTTTACTCGAAGAAAATTTAGGCATAGATGGAAAATTTATTAAAAGATTAACTTTTCTTGCCACCACTAGCTCATTTTTATTTAGTTGCCTTTCCACATTGATAAAGCAGCAGATGTTGGCTCTGCTGTTACTTTTATTCCTTTTAAGGGATTTTTGAACCATCCCAGAGCTCTGATGTTTGAAGCATCATGTTGGTGGTGGCCTACCTCAGATAGCAGACCGGTTGGGGTTGGGGTTTGGGGTTTTTTTCGTTTTATTTCAGTTTGTTCTACTTCACCTTTGAAACCATCATAAGAGCCATAGCTTTGTTTACAGAACTGAATGGGGTGAGGTTGACCTTTTGGGAACGAGGACTAAACTGGGGGGGCAGTTCTATTCAGGTTCCTGATCAGGTGTTAGTTTATTAACCTTTTCATATCGTTCTGAAAACAATTCCATTTTCTGTCACTCTCCTCTTAAAAAAGCAAAGAATGTATTCATCAAAAAGAGAAAAACTTTTGGAGAGGGGTGTAAGTGTTCTTCCCAAACCTTTGAAGTCTGCTCCATCTGTGTGGAATGTTGCTTGTACATCATCCCTCGATAGCCTCCTCTTCCTCTGTATGGTATCGAACACTGAAGAACTTGGGAATCACAGCTGGAGCTAGCACTTACTCCATGCCATGTAATGCAGATCAGCCAATTAAGTTTTTATTTGATCTTAGAGGTGTATTCTCAATTGTTTACATTTATTGCATCTTAATGAAGTTTGAAAACGAGCCCGGCTTCGGTTCTCTCCTGCTGCCAGCGTACCCGAAGGCCTAGTGGTAGGCATGAACAAGTGTAGGTTGAGAGGTTAAAAATGGGACATCTTATGCAAAAGGCATCAGTTGGAACACAGAAAAAAACAAAAACCCCACAAAACATTCTGTGAATGAAATATTGTATGTTTGGGTTTTATAAGAGTCTTTTTGTTTGTTTGTTTTTTTTAATCCAGCCCAATTTACAGCCGTATATTTTCTTACGAAAGATGTCTAATAACAGGTGCTGTAACACTATTGTTGGGTTTTACTGTCTGGTGATAAGTGTACACAATATTTCTAAGGGCAACTATGTACTGTGATGTAAAAGTCTGGGCTAAAATGTATATAATCTGTGTACATAATTGTGTACTTGATTATAATTGCTGATTGTAAAGATTTAATAAAATGTAAATATTCTGGTCTAGGTGTGCTAAGTTGGTACCGCTTTGGGAACTGCCCGGCAAGCTCTGTTCACCTTGAGCTTGAACCTGGATGCCAGGAGGCTGCAGAAGTCGTGGGTCAAAGCAGCAGCCCCCTTGCAACGCAGGGAATTCTGAAATAAGGGATGACCCTTCTCTGTGAGGGTGGCCAAAACCAGAGGGATACTGTAGAAGCAGAAAAACACCTTTTCCGTGTGAAATGGAAAGAGTGGAAAGGCTCTCAGCAGCCTCACCCCATTTGACTGTTTCAGCCTCAGTTTTTCTATGATGGGCATTGTTATTTAAAAAAAAGCCCATTCCTGGGGTGAGAATGCAGATCTTCAGACGGTCAGTTAAAGCATGCCCTGTTTGGGTCTTTTTTTCAATTCTAATGAAAATGATTCTCGGGCCTGATGGCGTTAAGTCTCAGGAAAATCACTCCCTTGTCCTTTCTTTGTTACCAGCTCTCCTCTGACACCCACTGAAGTGAAGGTTAAGAAAATAAAAGATGTGGGAACCCTAAAATTAAGTCCTTGTTCAAGCACTCACCAATATTTATGACACTGGTTAAGTAGAAACCATTACCAGTCTTGCCAATTAAGTGCTAAATTTCTTCAACCTATGGTTTTGGAGCAAAGGCACCTTCTGCCTTCCTCATCCCTTCAAGGATCTTTAAGCGGGTCTGCTCAAAAGCATTTGGGGCTGTAGGGTGGGTTGTTGGTTGGGATGGACAAACAGGTCAGATGGTGCAGGGTGACGGGGCTCAGAGATGGGCAAACTGAGGAAGGAGCTGTCTCAGGAGTCCAGGTCAAACCCAGCTTTGCAGAAACAATCAATCAGAATGAAAAAGACGACCACAGAAACCCATGGGACAAGAGGCGGAAGGAGGAGCGCTGGTATGAGCAGACAAGACGCGGCGTGATCCTCGGTAGCATCTCCTTTGAGTGGAGGCCTGTGGGCAAAGGCTGAGACAGGGCTGGGGTAGAGAGGTTTAGACCAGACTTATCAGGACTGAGGTTTCCATCATGATGGAGCAGCCCTTTGTGGCTACAGCCTGCTGCATTTTGCCAACTCCCTTTGTAATCACTGGGCCCTGCTGCCTGGTCTGCCTTTCCTGCAGGGATCCCCCTCCCTGCTTCCAGGGTTTGCTCGTATTCTTCCCCGGGCAGAGATGTTCACCCTCCAAGGGTTTAACCCTTTGCCCTTCCTGCTGCCAGGGGCTGGGCAGATGGGAGCAGAGCCATCAACAACTGCAAACTTACCTACTTACCTCATCTCTACTGGGGCAACTGGAGAGACCTTGGAGCCAGCTCCCAGCAAACCGCATTAATTTTTTTTTTTTAAAATAAAAAGATAAAAATCTCTTAGAGGAACCAATGACCAATGTTCTTTCTTTCTTAGGAACACCCTCACATGGTTCTTGAAGGATCTGGTTTTATTTTTCCATGTTCTTCTCCACCACTTTGCCAGCTGCAATGCCCAGATGCTGTTTGAAATAAGGAGTCACTCTCCCATCGCAGATGCCCTCAGAAAAGGCCAAGGTGTTAACGCAGACCTACAGCCGGGCCACACCGCTGTCCCTGCCCCTTCCTTAGGTCTTTGTTTTCTAACAGGGAATCAGGAAGATTTAGTTACTTATTTCCGTCTCTGAACACATTCCCAATACTGCTGCTCTCCAGGAGCACACATTGCAGAGATGCAGAAGGGTAAGGGTAATGTGGCAGCACCATCCCATCCCATCCCAAAAATGATCCTCAATAATTACTTTATGCCAATAGTTGTGTTGATGGGCCGTTACTCAATTTTTACCTTTCCATTTTCTAGATGGTCACCCAAAGCCAGAGGCCTTCAGCAGCTCTGACAAAAGATTCATCTTCAGCTGCTGCTTGTCCCAAGGCCCATCATTCACATCAGCCTGGAACTGCTGGTGGCAGGAGTCCAATTGTCTTCCTATGTGCTATATAAAAAGATAATGTTAATAAATGTTTCTAGCTGGAAGGATCTCTATAAAATACAGTTTGCCTGGGAAAGTTCACTCAAGCTATTAAACCTCAGTGTGGGCGAATTTGTCTTTACTAATCCTTGGGTAGAGGGCGTGACACCAGGGCTGGTCCAATTGCAGAGGTATTTAAGCCAAAATTGCTCAAAAAAACCGCAAACCAACCCAACAAAACGTGGAGCGACTGAGAGGTACTGCACAGTCTTTAGTGGAGCACCAGGACCACCCCGGAACAGCTCGGGCACCAACCAGCTGCGGCACCAGGACAGACCTGAGGGCAGCAGTGCAGGGCAGAGAATGAGAAGAAATACAGAGAATGGGTTTCACCCTTTCTTAAAACACTCTGAAGGCCATTTCCCTGCCTTCACGCCCTTCACCAGGTGCTGCCATCACCTCCACATTGCCTCAGGTGGCACCAGGATGGGAAGGAGTTGCTGGGTTTTGGGCACAAGCTGTGGCTGAGGAGGTTGGTTGGAGGTTTGCAGAGAGAAACGCAGAGCCGGGGGAGCAGCCACATGGGCAAGAGGAAATGATGAGCAATTTGGAACTGACTGTGCTGAATTTGACACGTTCTTAGACCTTTTTTACAGGCCTCTCCTCCTCGTGGGCAGCTGGGTGGCGATGGAGTAAATGCTGATCATTAGAGATGAGTGTGATCCTCCCCTCCACAGCAAAAGCCTTTTCCCCATCCCTCCTCCGGCACAACACTCCTCACACTCTGACTGAAGAAAATTAGTAAAGAAGAAAGGTGTAAGAGGTGGGGTTGGGGGTAAAACAAGCGGTGCAGTATCTGTCTGTACTTAATGGCAGTAACGAAAGGGCAAATGGCATTTCCCAGAGGCTGGCTCTCACTCACGGCTGTTTTATGTAACTGAGCACGTGGCTCCCCACGTTTATTTTCAGGCTTGACACGGGGTGTGTGATTGCCAGGCAGGGAGCATCTCTCTTAAATGATGTCAATCTTCGCCGCACTGGCATTACAGCATCATAAAAAATTACAGCGCTGCTATTTTGGGTAGCAGCTCTCTCCGACTCAGTGAATAAATGCAGCTCCCTGTGACTCACGCCGGGGGATTATTAATAGACACAAAAGCAGAATGCCAAAAACCCCACAATATAACGCAGTTCCCACACGGAGCTTTCTAGTTTCTCGAGCAATCGCCCCGGAGAACTTCTTGTCTCAAAATTTAATTTTTTAAAAAAGTATGTATATGCAGGGGGAACAAATTTTGTATTCAACTCACACCTGGAAGCCTTGGAGTGGGGAGGAGGGGGAAGGAAAGTCGGCAGCTCTGGAAGGCGCTCGTGGCTCCAGCTCTGGGCGCAGTGTCCCACGCTCCAGCCCCGCAGCGCATACAGGGCGCAACCACCCCTTCAGGGCAACGCCTGCTGTGGACAGACCCGCTGAGGCGAGGCTGCCAGTGATAACAAAGCTTGAACCACAAGCTCGGGTCTCCTGATTTAAACAGCGACATGGGATGGCAGAGCAGTGGGGAGGCAGCAAGTCATCCCCATAGGGAAGAAACCATTCGCCTCCCTGTGTGACAGCTGGCAGGTAAATCAGGGACAGGCAGCAAGATACAAAGTCAAGCCTGGAGCTCACCCCCAGCCCCAAGACTACCTTCTTCATTCCAGCAGCTTTTCAGTAATTAGGGTGAAAGACATTCGTGGGGTCGTCAGCGCCATCCTAGCCCTGCTGCCACACAAAACTGCTGCACTCAAATAGTGTCAGCTTTGATAATGTGGGCAACCCTTTAAAAAAAGGACAAGTTTGCCCTGAGGTGTTCTGTTGGTGCTCACAATACTGCTGAGACACGGCTGTGGGTGCAGGGAGCAGATAGCCATGAGGATGGTGCTATAGTTGGCTTTTATGAAGCAGGTTCACAGTCTCACACATGTTCAGAATGATGATAATGAAGAAAGTGATGAAGAAGCAGCTGATGATGGTGCTGACTGTTGCCATCTTGAAGCTCAAAGCGAGCATTTACCTAGATGTCCAATTCTCTTTGGAATGCAACCAAATTTCACATTTTGTAGACTGGGATTTGGTTCCTTTTGCTGAATGCTACATCCACAACAAACTACCCATCCAAAACCACCTCTGCATTCCTTGTCACCTCTTCCCCAGACATCTCCAGAATGAAACTAAAAAAGGGAAACATTTCAGCCTGAAAAAACAAGACTTTCCCAGTGGCAGGAGGACCCAGAGCAGGGGCCAAAAGGCAGCGGTTCTCCATCCTGCCTGCCACTGGGGATTCTTGCTTGAGACACATTTGCATTCACTCAGCTTTACTCATTGTTGGTGTTGGAAAATGTTTTTTAACATTTGTAGGGCCACAAATTTAAGCTTACAGAGATAATTATGCTGGTGTGTGGTTTTGCAGAGCCTGGTGCTCTTCACTGGTGACAGGAAATAGGGGGACGAGCTGAGCTGCTGCTGCTGCTCCCCAAAGGCTGACGTGACGTGGAGGTGATGGAGGTGCCCCCCATGCTGGGGAGGTGAAGGCACCCAGTGGGCCATCAGAGCGCAAGTTTGCCAGCTCTAGAGAGCAAGGGGAAATGGCCAACGTGGCAATATGTTGCAAAATGTGAGTATAAAACATGCATGTTGGACATGGGGCTTATGTGGCATCATGGAGTGTCACCTGTGAAGCAGCCCCACTAACCAGATCTCTTGGTTGGACAGAAATGCCAACCAATGGCTGCCAATCTCCTCCTTTTGGTTAAAGCTTGTATTAAATCCATTCCTTGGTGGATGCAGACATTGCCCAGGTGGGAGCCTCTTCTTTCCTGAAGGTTTGATGTGTCAGCCAGGCTGATCTGGAATTGAGTCATCGTTAACTCCAAAATCAAAGTGACAAATAATTACTGTTTATAGACTTGATAAAACTGAAATAGCTGAGAACAGAGTATTTATCCTCAGTCTTAATTTTCGTACAATGACGGCAACAACGTCTTCAGAGCTTAAACATGTCTGTCTGGTGCTTTATCCACCCATTCACTCGTACCTCATAACTCAGATTTTGAAGTACTTGTTGTGCTTCGTGGGCAGAGCTCTCAGCAAAGAAAAAAACCCCAATGCAATATTGTCAATCATTACCTCCTTCCTCCTGCAGCAGCATCTTGTGGCTTGTGTGTGTGTCTTCTGGCAGCACCACAGACTCTGGCTACTGAGAAGGTCAGAGCCTGCCCACGTGCACATGGTGGTGATGGGATGAGGGCATTCGTGGGCTGAAGATTTCACCTGTGCAGTCAGGATTAGGAAAGCATTGCTGTACCTGCAGTGTCCAAAGGGATGGAGAGGTGCAGGAAGTCAACTTGGGGTCTGCATGGCATGTCCACGGCCACAGAGGACTCATTTTCAGGTGAGGATGCAAAGCTGGATCTTTACGTCCCAGGAGACAGACTTAATAAAAACCAAAAAAAATCCCAAACTCCTCTGACTGAGGATTAAAGAAAGGAGAAATTAATGTTAAGTTTTGGACGGTGCAGTTTTGGGGCTGAAGTCCAGTATCAGCGAAAGCTTCACGGGAGTTGGGAAACAGTGGCATTAGTAGCCAGGTAATTAAACAGCTGCTTTGATGATCCTCTTCAAGGGCATTTTGGCCAAGGTCTGCCCGCTGGTTTCTCTGTTATTTCTATTTATACATCCATCTTCTCCATTTGTCCATGAGTTTCCCACTGCCCATTACCCGCAGCACCATAACGTCTGTGTGCTGCCCAGCAGCACCAGGCAGATCAAACACCTGCAAGCATGAGACCTTCGTGGGTAGTAAGAGTGGATCCTGCATCAGTCAGCCCAGGTGTAGTTTTAGAAGGTAAATCCAAACAGAGATTAGGGGAATAATCAGAGAAAAGGGCATTTGCTGACCATTCCCACTGAGTCCAAGACAACTTCCTAAAAGCCACCAGCCGCACCAGCAACAGCCCAGGGAGTGTCTAATACTCTGCCCAGTTCTTCAATATAAAGTGGGAACCTCCACAAAATTTTAAAGCAGCCCAGAGTTTGCCAAGATATGCTCTCCAGCGGCTCCCACATAACCTAATTTATGTCCACATCACAGAAAATCTCGCAGTATGTCAGTAAGTCCACTTGACCATGCAGAACTCCTGAGAAGCCTTGGTCCCAGCTGGAACTGGATGGAACTTTGCTCAAGTCCTTCAATGGTTTCTCAAAGTCCTGGCACTGGAGAGAGACCAGTCGTGGTCCCTTGTATTGCGTCAGCGCATCTCCCATCAGGGATCCCAAGGGAACAAAGTACAAGTGTCAGCATTTGAATGATGCAAAATAATCCACAGGCACCGACCCACGTGGTTTGGGGTTTCTTTCATTCAGGTGCAGACTCCGGTGACTCAAGCCCCGCCTCCTGTCAAACACTGCTCTTCGTTCTGGGGTGATAAGTCTGAGGCAAAGCTTCATCAGGGTTGGTGCTGGCGGGCAAGCAGCAGGATTTCTCCTCGCCCCTGAAGAAGCTCAGGAATACAAATAGCAGCTGTTGAAACCTAGTGAGACGCAAGCAGCACCCAGGAGAGCTGGCTCCACCCCGGCTCCAGGCCAGCATTAGAGAAAAATCATGAGTTAACAAAGTGTAACACACATGACCACATTTCAGGTAGGAGGGCAAGGCTCCTCCTGGCCACCATGACCAGATCTGCCTCCTTGGTGAGCTGGAAGCTGTATGGAGGGTGGAAGGGTTTGGGAGCGGGCATAGTTTGAGAGCCAGTAATTAAAAAAAAAAATAAAAAAAAATAAAAGGCATCATCTTTTTAGGTCAAAGCGAGTCTGTTGCAATAGATACAATACAGAGACAGGAAGTGGCTGAAGGAAGATATTCCCAAAACCTCCTGAAACTAAACTGAAGGCAAAAATGTGTCCCTGTCCCTGGTTACTAGTGATGGAGACAAAAATAAGCGAGCCCGTAACCAGATGTTCTCCAGGTGTCACTCTCCACATCGATAAAGAACCTCTGGGAACCAAACTATGTCCAAATTGTCCCCAGTGCACCACCGTTTGGTCTCGACAGCCCCCAGCTCCTTAGGTGAATGACCACGATGTGACACTGCAGCTCTGGTGCACTGGCTTCCTGACCACTTGGGACAGATCATCCATCCAGGCAGCCCTTGGAGGGATACAGGGCCCCTGGGTTGGGTATTTGGGAGGTTTCTGTACATGCTGGCCACCTTGCAAGGCTGGATCTGGGGATGGGTGCTGGCCTCTTGGGTAACTCTTCCCCCTTCCCGGCTCTTCTCCTCGCTCTTGCCTGGGGCTAGCATTTGTGGTAAGCTCCAGGCAGGAAAGCCAGTAGAGCTCCAAGGGCTTTAGTGGAAGGAGAAAGCAGAGCAAGGGAAAAAGGCTGATTGCAAACCCCCTTCACCACAATTTTCTCCAAGAGCCCAAAATATGACTTGGAGCTTATTAAATAGCATGTTGACCTCCTAAGAGAAGTTTGGCTTCAAATAATTTTCTTGGTATTTCTTTTAAAAGAAACTTTGAAAAACCCATTTACAACTAAGCACAGCATATCAGATATAAGCAGTTTCCCTTCTCTTCCCATCCTCCTCTTTTCCACCCCACTGAATATATTTAAGTAAAGTAACGTGAAGATATCACTTCAAGGAGAAATGCATTTTGAGACACAGAAATCTGCTTATATTTTTATAGCTCCTCAGCCACTGCGTGTATTTAGACTTTTAACAAAATTTGCTAGAACTTCACAAAGGTGGAAGAAATAAAGTCGTTTAAGGAGCGACATTCACCTGAGTGACTGTGGCTCCGCCTGTGGCATGTGCACCTTCTTACAAGGAGGGTTGGTTGTGCCTGTCCCTTTCCTAAATGCTACACAGCGGCAGTCAGGTCCCTGCACTTGCTCTGGCCATGTTCTTGGAGTAAGTTGCTGCTCAAGGCTTGAGGAGATGTTTATCCTGATGCCACAAGCAAAGCTGACACTCTTAGTGGCTGAGGTGCGGAGAGAAGGATGTCAACCCAAAGCCTGAAGTGCTTAGAAACCATCTTATATTTCATAGGTTTCAGACATTCAAGACTAGCAGAATGCTTCTGATTTGTTGTAACAAATGCTGATCTTTGCTCTTCCATATCCTGAAGAGTTTAAGAGCAAGTCTCCTGCCTGATCAAGAAGCTGAGTCAGCTGAGAACCATCAAGAAGCTCCTGGGTTCTGCCTGGCACACCCTGATGGTCTCCGGACATGCTATGGCCAAGGATTTGCTGACTTGACTAAGCAAACCCTTCCCCCTGTCCCCTCCTCCCCCACCCCAATTCAATTCTGCCCCTATTTCTTGCAGAAGGGCAGAGCTAATCTAAATCTGTCAACCCTCACCTCAATCCCACCAGAAGCCTGGGGAAGTTCTGGAGCATGTCAGCTCCAAAGACAACTACCAACCCTCTCCAGATCTCCTGCCCAGCCTCATGCCTCCACAAGCAGCAGCAGGATAGTCCTGCAGGCATTCACTGGTATTGTCACCTAAAGGTACCTCAGTAAGGTTATAAGTTACACAGGAGACCACAGCACTTACTGCTTAATACTGGGGTCATATTAAGTGCACAGAAAAGATGGAGATTGCTTTTCCTCTCTCACAAGGCTTCCACCAAAGCCCATGCCTCTGGTGCCATCATCACTGGCAAAGAAAAAGAATATTAAAACAAAGAGGTGGCCGAAAGAAACTCCATGTAAAAGGAGGCTGTTGTACTGAAGGACCACGGCGTGTCCGTAACGCAGGGCTTGTACGGGGAAGTTTATACGTGAGACATTTGGCATCTAGAAAATGAACCATGGTTCAAAAGGACAGACCCAGTTCCATCACTCTTGTACCACTTACGAAAGCTTTATAAAGCACTTCCGAGAGAAGGAGTTGCGGGATCAAGTCCCAGGACTCTTTATTAATTAAAGTGTTTAAATAATTGAAATGTACAGTCTCTCCTTAGCATGGCTCCCCGCTCCAGAGCCGACAGACATTATGGAAAAAACCATATGCACTGTCAGCATTATTACCTTGAAGAACCGAGCAGATCAAATGCCTCCATAGCACTGAAAGATGCCAATGGCCCTAAGAAGGCCCATGTGATGGGAGGAAGACAGTGAAACCTCGTCTCCAGGGATGTTGGGATGCTCGGGAAGAGTCGTGTGGTCAAAGCAGTTGCCAAAATTGTGAGAATTTGCTGGTACTTTTTGACCACTAACAGGATAAAGACACATGTGGTGAAACCTGCCAGAGAGGACCCTGCCACCGAGCTTCTTATATGGAAAACTACTGAAGGCAGGTAGTGCTAGAGTCATCCCAACTCTGCGATACAGCAACCACTCAACTCAAACAGGTTGACAGAAGACCAGGGGACTGAGGGTGTGAACATTGGAGGAAACCTGTTTAGTCGAGAAATTCCCTAATATTTTAGACATTTCTCAGAAGTCACATATGATTTTTGAAGAACCTGAGAACCTTTAAAGGGATCTGATTTTCAGAAGTTCCAGTGAAAAATGGCCAATGTTAGGGGCCTTTGGACTCAGTGCCCCTCTCAAGCGTTGGCCACATCAGCAAATGATGCTATTAATACCATCTCATGGTCACACACATATCTCACACACAGCAGCAATGAAATCAATACAATACAGAAGTCTATGTCCTGAAAAAGCTTCTCCGTAGGATGCAATGCAAACCTCCCCCTCAAGTGGTGTCAAAGCAGGAAGAAATATTGGCACAGGTAACAATCTCTTTGAAATAATAAATACAAAAAGTGTATTTTTTCCTTAAGTTTTTTTTTTACTCATGACAGCATTTGTTAAAAATATTACATCTGCTTTTGAGAAGGCAATATCCTCTCCATATAATATGGAAAAATAAACTCTACAGGACACGCAACAGACACCCCCAGTTGGCACAGAGCTGCTTTAAGAGATTAGACCCAGAGCCTCATCGACACGGAGGGCTGGTTTCGTCTTCCTTGGCCCCAGACTCTTAAAACATTGTGTTGTAGGAATGGTAAAAGACAAGAATACATAAAAACAGTAAAATGTTTATTTTCTTAGAAAAAAAGAGATTCAAAATGATTGTGATCACACTCCCATTCGTGCTCAGCAAAGCCAATACTGCAAGCTTAGTCCTCGAGTAAGATACCTATTAAATGAAACTCTTTTTCCTCTTAAAATACAGATTCCTGCTCCTGCATCACTTTCAGTATTTCAGTGATAACATGCTTTTAATGGATAACAGTTTCTCAGCTTCTTCTCAGCAGAGAAACAAGGCCTGCCATGGCAAAAACTTCCCATCTCCGAAGCCTGAAATCACCAGCATTAATAAGCACTCTGGCCTGAAGGCGGACTGACAGACGGTTTAAGGGTGTTTCTTAGATGCCTGAATGTTCACTTATGGAAGCTTTGTATAACACTACCTCATCTGATAGAAAACAGGCCAGAAGCCTCAATAAAATCAACAACGTCTTTTGGATTAACTTTAAGGATTTGCTGCGTATCTGGACACAGAAAAAAGTGAGAAGTTGCAACAAGTTTTAACTAGCAGCAACAAAAACAGTTTCTTACGAGTTCTTAGCAATATTCCTCATCTGGTCATTAAGAAACACTGTAACTGAATGGAGCATATAATGTGGAAATTATCTTCTTCTGTTATGTAGTGCTGTTCGCTCTAGAAGACTTCCAAAAGGTCTCAACTGGGTTGTAATCTATTTACACAGTAGTACTCCTGGTGCGAGTGGCAGAATTGGCACTATGTGACATCCTCCTCTTCTGAACAATAATCACGACCCTGTCAGGAAAAAAGCCAGACGGTTTGTAAATGACTGCTTTAAGACAGGAAAACCATAAATCACCTACCTGCTATTAATATATTTCACTTCTCTAAACTTAGGAGATTGAAGTTCAGAGCTAGGTAGAAACCTGAAAAATAGGGAACGGAGTTTGCACATACTCCTCCAACCGCTCCTGGAAGATTTGCCTGGATCCTGGACAGGAGACCCTTCCCTTTCTGTGACTGTTAATCTCACCATTTCCACCCACTATACTGAGTTCTGCAGGGAACCCAATAAACTGATTTACAAGCCCATTTTATGCACAGGTACACCCTGATGGACACAACCCTACAGGTCCATTGTAAAAACATAATCTTCAAGGTAAAAGCACGCAATCCTCTAAGCAATGCAAGTCAGCTGCTGTGAACAAGGCTATTTCATCTGCTGATCTCAGCAAGAGCTTACCCTAGAAGCAAAAGATATTGTTCCTATTGAAATCACACTTGTACAGTGGGGGAAAACAGGCCAAGCTTCACAAAACACAGACCAGTCAGGATATGCCTTCCATCTCATACCAAACCAAGACTGGCAGCAGCATCTATCTATATATTAACCTCAGGGATGTTACTGAGGTTATGTACTGTCCCTCACTAGCTGCTTTTTGCAAAGAGGACCTGATAGGACCCGCTGTCCTTGTTTCTCTACATGGAAACAGCCGTAAGGGAGCTTTTCAACACACAAGCCACCCGAGATATAGTGCAAAGAACAAGTGCCTCAAATATAGTATTGAAAATGTTAACCTCTGGACTATTTCCCATGTGCTGGGTCTATCACCCGAGCACTTGCATGGAAAATCCCAGCGACCGAGCAAAGGGTTCGCAATGGATAAGGAAAGGGAAAACACGATTACCTCAGATGGGGAATACAGTGTAAAAGCTCAACAACACCCTGTACGTAGAGCAGACCAGAAC
This sequence comes from Jacana jacana, assembly GCA_013400555.1. Classification (NCBI taxonomy): domain Eukaryota; kingdom Metazoa; phylum Chordata; class Aves; order Charadriiformes; family Jacanidae; genus Jacana; species Jacana jacana. Next base: position 112,948 of record VZTM01031147.1, on the reverse strand, counting down.
TGCAGTGGTTAAATGGGTGAAACTCTATTAACTGAAGGGATACCTGGTTGCCCCATAGATCAATACATGCCACTTTCCTGCCTGGGAAGAGGAAGGTGAAAGACAAAACTAAAATAAAAAGGGAGACACATTTCTTGATGCAGTGATCAGTTTATTTGGGATGCACAGCTGGCACGTTGGGAACAAAGATTCCAAAATGTCTCTGACACACAAAATGTCCCACTGATGATGCTGTGGCTACAGAGCTCACTTTGCTGGAGGGCCCACGCCCAGGAATGTGCAGTGCTTTAGCAGCTCTCTACGGCCCAATACTATTAGTAAAAGGACTTTCTTGGTATGTAAAAAAAACTCCCAAGAGACTAATCAGCCTGAATTTCAATCCATTAATCACTGACCCAGAAAGAAAGGAAAAAAAAAAGAGAATTTTAAGTAAAAGATTTGACTCAGAAAGAAGAAATGCTGAAATACTTTGCAGCAACGCCCATAAACCGTTGGTTTGGACTTTTGGACAAAACCACCAGTAGTGACTGATAACTGGGACTCAGGACATTCCAGGAGATTCATTTACCTGGTTCCCAGCCTCCTGCTCAAGAGAGAGCCCTGTGGCCCATCATTCCCCGCTACGCTCTGCACCAGGGGCCATCAATGCTATTAAAGGCTTTTTCCTTCTCATTCCTCCTGCCGTTATTCTGCTTGTGGATTTGCTCTATGGCAACCAAGTGCCTCGCTCCTCAAAAGGATGCCAACAAATTGCTTAAAAAGCAACATGCTGAAGAAGTTCTTCCCACAGTGCACAAATACCACCTCTCGCCCACTGCCTGAAGGCTGCCGAGAGCCAGACTGCTGCTGCCAGACACTTTATTTCCATCTTTATGCCAGAGGGGATGGAGGTGCGTCGTTGTCTTGAAGGTGGCCTTCAAGGCTATGGCCCTTGGTTTCTGGTGGGCAGGGAGCTGCTGCCATCCCAGGCTTCCCCCATCCTGCTCCTTCCCGCTACTATGTGTGGGCAGCAGCAACGCAGCCAAAAGGAAGAGGAGGGTGAGAACTGCCTGGAACGCCAGAAACACCTCCCACGCCTTCCTGCAGTGTGACATGCAGCTCTTCCACCCACTGAGCCCAGTACAGACCCACAACCCCGACCCAAGCAGCTAATTTGATGCCCAAATTGCAGTAACACCCAAGGGCAAGACAAGGAGCCCCGATGCAGCCCAAGGCTGCCATATTGTTTGCAGGAAAATCCTTCAGAGCTGGGTTGGCAGCCCCTGCTGATGCACCAGCTGATGGGAAAGGGAAGGACATGGTGAGGGAGCAGGGGGACCACAAAAGGCTCCCACAGCTGCTCAGTGGCTGGCTGAAGTCTTCACATTCACTGCCCCTCTCTGCTGAAGAGCTGCATGCAGGAACATGCTGCAAAGCAGGGCAAGGGATGCATTTGTTACCCACCAGGAATAAGACCGGAGCAAAGGCAGAGCAGGCTGGCAGCCTGCACCAAAATTAGGGATTTTGCTTTCACTTGGGTTTTATAGCAAGTTAAGAGGATGTTGCTTTTCTTGCTTCAGGAGAAGGAAAGGCCATGTGAAGCAACCTGCCAGACCACCCAGCTCTGTCAGGCTGGGCTTATTTTGTCGAAGGTGGGAACCGACTGTGACAGACAACACCTCATTTTCCATGTACTCCCGCATCCATCCTGGTGTGCAAAGACCCCCACCAACACACACCCGGCCTTTAATTCCAGCGGGAACACAAAGTGAGCGGGACTCGGCCCAGCAAGGACTGAAGTGTTCTGGCCCAGTTCAGCAAGGTTAAACACATGCTAGTCTTTAAGAACAAGGGAAATGGCATTTAAGCCCTGGAGCAGCTCATGAGCAGAAAGTTAAGCAAGTGCTTGAGCATCTTCCTGAAGGTAAGTGAGGTCTTCTTGAGAAAATACACAGCAATGGGTGTTTACCATCCTAAAAAGAGCAGGAAAGGGAGAAAGCATGCTACAGGGAAGCCAAAAAAGTTACAATTCTCTCTTTTTTTTTTTTTTTTTCCCAGACCTTTGTCTAAAAACTTTGTCTAAAGCTTGTTCCCTAATTGAAATGTAATCAGTAATAACAAGGTCATTGTTCCTTAGGAAGATCAGAGAAAGAATCAAGCTGCCTTCCCTGCTGCTTATAAATCTAACACACAGGGGTTTCTCCTTCATGCTCCTTGGGCAGAAAGGCAGGAGAGGTCTCCACCTCCCTGTGGCAGAGAAGGAAGGCTGCTTTGGTCCTGCTAAACACCATGGCCCCAGTCCAATAAAATACTTTCAAGTGTCAATTTCTGCCCCCCTGGTTGTTCCACATGGTGTTTGATAGATGCTGGAGGAAAGCATAGCTACAATCAGTGAGAGGCCTGCTGTGCTTGAGACAGGAAACTATCCTGGTGGGGCTGGGTACGACCTCACTCAAAACGGTGAGCTAACTGCTTGCAAAGTTGGTAAGGTCTTCTGAAGAAACCACACAGAAATACCAACCATGTGAAGCAGCAGTCAGGAGCTGAGCACAATGACAGAGGAACCACACTAGTATCTGAAGGAGTAGATGCATGTCAGGAAGGAAAACAAAAAAAGCAGAGAAAGTGAAAAATGGCTCTCCCTCCCCTGCCCTCTCCCACCCCCCC
>VZTM01031147.1:86795-110263 GCA_013400555.1 Jacana jacana | reverse complement strand
AGCAGCATTGTGGCTGGAAAATGAGGGTGCAGGATCACTGGCCAAACCCTGTCCCCTGCTGCCCAGGGGTGCAGGCTCCTGTGTCCAGAGAAGCCATAGGCACCGAGCATGTAGCTAATAACTAGAACATATGGGCCACCCTTTAATACGCCTGAATAGCAGGGGCTATTAAGTAAGTTTTAATGATTGAAATGTAAATGAACTACACTGAGGAAGATGAGAATGAGAACATGGGCATCCGAGTCTAGGTAATTCCCAAGAAATCCCATCTTCCTCCCCTGCAGTTTCAAAATCCAACTTCCAACTTTTGTAGATGTCCACAGTAACACCTTAACAAAAGTGTGTGAATTTAAGGTAATGAAAAAAAGAGCCTTATGCTCCTTTCCTTCTGCTTGTAGCCAAATCAGAAGGGCTCATTCCCCTTGTTCTCTCTCCTCACCGCATCTAGATAGCACTACCAGCCTGATGCCCCTGCCCGGGCATGCAGCATGGCTAATGATATCCTTTTAGAGAAAAAAAAAAAAAGAAAGAAAAAAAAATCAGAGGAAAAGCCCTTTTCCCCATTGTTGGGGGTGACACGCCAATAAACACAACCCCACGCTGCCCGAATGCAGAAGCCTTCCCGGTTCAATAGCCTTTTGTGCGGCTGGCAGACCTGCCAAGGCAGAGAAGGCAGCTCAGGAGATGCTTCTTCCGCCACAGCTCTGCAGCTTGGCACCGGCATCCCCGCACCACGGCCCTGGCCAGGAGAGGAGGAAGAGGAGGCCGGCTGGCTTGGGAGAGGGAAATGAGCTGCACCAAGCAGCCCTTTCTTCTGCCACTGCTGAAAGGGCTTGCAGGACACAGTGGTCCCTTTCAGAGGACACAGTCGGCGCTGGGAAACGTTAGCCTGGCTCTGCAGTGGGAACGCTTTTCATCAATCTGGTTTTATTTACAGCACTCACAGAAAGGATGGGAAGAAAATGCTGGGAGGCGGCACTAAATAATTGTGTACTGTGCTAATTTTTGTCCGTTTCTTATTTTGTTAGAGAAAAATCAATAGAGTCATTAACAGCAATCAACTTTGCTAATGAGTTTAAGCCTAATAATTCTGCCCTTGCACGCACTTCAGTTAGCAACGCCCACCCCCACCCCCCATTGCTAACAGCACTCTGTACGTACGATACAAGAGGCTGCATTGTGTCTTCCCCCCATCCTTTCATGCCCAGTATACTAACGAGGGGATGCCACTGGGCATCTCTCCCATGGATTCCAACAACAAAACAGGTCTCCAGTCTGGCTCCCGGCAGCCAGGTGTGCAGATTGGTGGAGAAACCCCTGCAAACTGACTCTGACACCGGCGTCCAAGACCAGGTTATATATTGACCCAAAAGACATGCCCTGCGGCAGCAGAAACACGACCACCAGCTGCATGAGAGTTTACAGCAAGACATCTTCATGTGCTATTACATTTTTTAATCTCAACAAAGGGCAACAAGGATGATTAAGGGATTGGAGCACCTGCCTTGTGAGGAAAAGCTCAAAGAGCTGGGGCTATTTAGCCTGGGGAAGGCTGAGGGGAGACCTTATTAATGCTTACACATATCTAAAGGGTGGGTTGATGGAGCTGGACTCTTTTCAGTGGTTCCCAGTGACAGGACGAGGGGCAATGGGCACAAGCTGGAACACAGGAAGTTCCATTTGAATATGAGGAAAAACTTCTTTCTGGTGAGGGTGACAGAGCCCTGGAAGAGGCTGCCCAGGGAGGTTGTGGAGTCCCCTTTCCTGGAGGTTTTCAAGACCCACCTGGATGCAGTTCTGTGCTGTAGGCAATCCTGCTTTGGCAGGGGAGTTGGACTAGATGATCTCTAGAGGTCCCTTCCAACTCTGACAATTCCATGATTCCATGTTTATTTTCCATAAGCATGTTTACATTGTAATTATTTTTTATAAGACACTGTAGCCATGCAGGAAAGAGCTTACAAAGATGCGATTGGTGATGATTTCCTCTGGTACAGCTTACCTGGACTGTTTTGTTTTGTTTTGTTTTTGTTAAACCATAAAGCTAGAGATTATTTCCTTCTGGGGGTACAATCCCCAGATTTAATCCTAGAAACTGCCCATGACCTGTTCAGTTATACTCAGCTCTGGTAATTTTTCCTACAGTAAAACAGCTGCCTACACACTGTGCCACAGACTGCAGTAATAACATATACTTAAAGGAGATAATTTCAGATGACTGTTTTTACTGCTCTGTATGTAGGATTCAGAGAAAGCAGTCATTTCTCAGACCACTTTCTGTGATAGCCATCATCAAGATGCTTCTGCTAGCACATCCTAAATTGGGTGATTTTCCCACATTCATCATTTTTATACATCACAGCACTGAATTTTTCTTTTATTTCATATTTTCATGCAAGCCTTGGTGGGACAGGGCCCCCCTCAAGTCAATGGACTTGAGCCTGCAAAGGCTGTGCCCAGGATTAACTCTTTGCTCTGAGTGGTCCTGTACAAATAATGGTATTTCTTTTTAGGGCATAAAGTAGAGTTTGCACATGGTCCTGTCCAATTAGAGTCCAATTAGAGTTGAGATGTAGGAAGGGAAAAAATCCGCAAAAGACGGAGAATTTCACTCTTTGCGAATCCACATACAACATCAGATTAAATTAGTCTTTCTACTGTTAGGTTAGAGAGACCCCTAATTTACCTGCCTGAATATCCAGTGCAAATGGCCTAATTTTGCGACAGTTTCTCCTTGCAGCCAGCAGAAAACACCAGGTGTCACACAGACAGGGATGCTGTTACCACATTTCTATCTTTGCAGTCAGAGATGGCATTTCAAAACCAGATTTATCACACCGTGATGAATACAGCAACTTTCTCTGTCCCAGCTCAGCTGGTGGGGCCAATTTCTCCTCTTCTGGGCATCACGCAGATGATCCCAGATTTATCCAGTGGCTGCTGTGTTCACTTTGGAAGGGATCTGTCAGTTGCTTTCTGCTTCCTTCACAGGTTTCCAAAGTCATATTTCTGCCTTAATTTCTCAGCTTTATCAAATCACTTTCACCTCTGACCCACGTCTTTCTAATTTACACTGTAGGGGCTCTCTCCTTGAGCTTAATCATATGCTATAAACTGTTGCTCATCCTCTGCTGGAATGTATTCACACGACTTCAGGCCAGCCCAATTTTCAAAAAATGATGATAACACAGTCACCAGGTAAGTTGCCTGTCTCTGCTGTTTTCTTCCCAAACTCTTTGTATGCATGTGCCTTTGTGTCTCCAAAAGCAAAGCCCGTGACTCTTACAGTAACTTCTGTGCATGTGAAACACCCACACAGACGTTGGGAGAACTTCTGAGCTAGCTTTTGCCACAACTTTTGGGCCTCGAGCTGCTCACAGGTGACTTGGTCTTTCCTTTTCCTTGTCTCTCCTGGTGCGGTGCACCTCCAGCCTTGGTGCTGTGCTGAACCTGGGCTCACCCTCTGCCACTACATCAGCATCCCATCAGCTGAAAACCATCCCACAGCTGCCCTGAGATCTCTCCAGCCTTTTAATCACCTGGTTCCTATCTGTTGGGTTGCGATGCCATGGAAACATCACAATGAGAAGTGTTCTGTGGTGTGTCATATGTGTATTTATATATATGTATGACATCCATATATGATATAGCACTAACGTCTCCTGTGCTGTCGACTGCTTAACTCTACCCAGCTACTCCCAGCCTCCTACATAACTTCGTATCTCTGGCATCTCATCAGGTTTTGAGTTTTTTTAAAGCTCAAATTTGGCTGGTTCTGAAATGATTGGGTTGTCTCTAGCAGAAGGAACATCTAAGCCCATGTGTGGAGCTGACTTTTACACTCCCAGTTACTACCTTGGTGTTCAGTGCCGAGCCTTTGTTTCAGCATTTCTTCCTTCCAACAAGCCCCATGAATTGAATTACCATAATCACACGCAGTGCCATGCATGCAAGCTCAGCCCTAACTCTCTGAGCAGGGACAGCCACTCACGCAGAGATAGGAACAGATGTCTCCCTCTGAATCGCCTCACAGTGTTTTGACACTGAATTTTGGTAGACAGAAGCTTCACGCGCTGGGGCTGACATTCTGGTTTTCACCTTTGGGTGGCATTTGCAGAACAGAGTTGAGCTTCGCTGCGCCCGCACAGGCAGCCAGGAGCGGGTGCTGGGTACCAACAGCCGCTAGACTTTTAGAGGAATTCTCCAGACCATTTCATTAAGGCTTTTTTTGATCTGCAGGATTCATAAATAGTTCATATTTTCAGTTGCTAAAACATCAGACCCTGCTCTTTTCATTTCACAATTTGATTGCAGAAATGACCTTCCTGTCCATTTAATCATTTTGCTGAGTCGTAAATGCACATTTAATTTTCCTCTCTCATTTGTAGCACACACATTAGAGTTGTTGTTACTCATTTGTATTACATGACCTAACACCCCTTGGGATTTCAACACAAGTTGAGGGATGTTTTGCTTCTGACTGTAGAGTTTTTGTAGACGCAGCCCAGGAAGTCTGTGACGGCCAGCGCGTCTCCATTACAAATCCAAAACTACTTATGGCCACAGTTACCAAGTGACCATTACATGGAGGATGGAGCCAGGCTCTTCTCAGTGATGTCCAATGACAGGACAAGGGGCAATGGGTGCAAGCTGGAACATAGGAGGTTCTACTGAAATAGGAGGCAAAAATTCTTCACAGTGAGGGTGACTGAACACTGGAAGGGGCTGCCCAGGGAGGTTGTGGAGTCTCCTTCTCTGGAGATATTCAAAACTCGCCTGGATGCATTCCTGAGTGACCTGATCTAGGTGTTCCTGCTCTGGCAGGGGGATTGGACTAGATGATCTTTCAAGGTCCCTTCCAATCCCTGATATTCTGTGATTCTGTGATTGCAACATGGTTTGGGACCTTATCAATAACAGGCAATGGCCCGCATTTCTGCAGACTATTCCAGCTGTAACTGGTGAGCTGCTCAGTGATTTAATTCTTTTAATTGTTCAACTGCTGTCCTCCATTTTCCTGGAGAAGGGACTCAAAATGCTATTTAGGGATCAAAAAAAAACCCAAATCCTCATATTTTCTAATCTTTTGGCACTTGTGGCAGATATCTAGAAAAACAACATATTGTGGGCAAAGATTAACTAAAAAACCTAAAACTTCTCTTAGGAAGCCTTTTCCTCAGGCACAGGAGTTCCCCAGAGAAAGCAAATCCCATGTTCAGCTGTGCATTAACCCCTGCCAATCTCATCAACTGTCAGCAGCTTGATATGCACAGGAGCTGTCTTTCTCTCTTTGACAGATAAAACTGTGTATTCCCTCTAAATAGGCAATCTCCTGATCTATAAGACAAATTAGTACAAGAGCTCTGGAGAACACCTGCAAGCATCTGAGAGCATGGTCCAAACAGTGAGGAGACAGTCAACTGCATCTTAATTTGACAGCTGGTGAATGAACAGTATTACTGTCCTGAAACAAATCTCAAAAACAAAAACTAACCTCAATTCATAATTAGATACAGTCATCAGACAGTCTGGTCTGTAAACAAAATAGATCTTTGGAAAATGTATTTCACTGGAGATTTTGTGTTTGACATTATAGAAGGTGATGATGTCCAGAAAGGAATCTAAATATTTACAGAGTGAATACATTTGGTCAAAGGAGAGGCAGATATATTATGGGTATGTTGCAACTGTACTTTTAAATGCATATACATTAAGTAAAATCTTACTCCTGTGTGGTACAGAAATACTCTACTCAAGAATCTACAAACTCCTCCTCATTTCTACTCTTCCCCTTTATATAACTTTTTGCTTTCTTAAAATAGCTTTTTTTTTGTTCCTTTAGAGTAGAGTAGCAAGTGTGCTGCTAAGGACAAGTAAAATATTCACCTGCTGCAGCACTTCAACTCCTAAGACCAAAAGTGCTGGCAAAAATGGTAGACACTCAAGAGTCATCACAGTAAAAATTTCCCTCCTTCCCTGCAACCCAAAGCTACACCTTGGGAGTACAAACTACTTTATTCCAATTGGGGAATGAAATATTTAATATCAAGTATTAAATAGGATCTCCAACTTCAAAATATGAAGTGTAAAGAATGCATCAGTGAGTGAATATCAGGTCACGGTATAAGCAAAGGCTGAGATCTTGCTTTGGGCTTCTGTTCTAGACTTGATCCAAACAGTCCCAAGTAATTCCTCCAGTCTCAGAATGCCATCTGTGTTGTGGTACCACTATTCACTACTAGCTTGTAGAATCACTGAATGGTTTGGGTTGGAAGCGACCTTAAAGATCATCTGTTCCAACTCTGTGCCATGGGCAGGGACACCTCCCACTAGATCAGGTTGCTCAAAGCCCCATCCAGCCTGGCCTTGACCACATCCAGGGATGGGGCATCCACACCTTCTCTGGGCAACCTGTTCCAGTGCCTCACCACCCTCACGGTAAAGAATTTCATCCTAATATCTAATCTAAATCTCCCCTCTTTTAGTTTAAAATTGCAATCTCTCATCCTATCACTACATCCACTGATAAAGAGTCCCTCCCCAACTCTCCTGTAGGCCCCATCATGTAGGTCCTGGAAGGCCACTATAAAGTCTCCCTGGAGCTTTCTCTTCTCCAGGCTGAACAACCCCAACTCTCTCAGCCTGTCTTCATAGGAGAGATGCTCCATGCTCCAGCCCTCTGATCATCTTCATGGCCCTTCTCTGGACTCATTCCAACCAGTCTATATCCTTCTTATGTTTGGGACCTGAAAGCTGGATGCAGTCCCACCAGAGGGTAAGTCTGCAGAGGTCTCACTAGAGCAGAGCAGAGGGGCAGAATCACCTCCCTTGACCCGCTGTCCACATTTCTTTTGATGCAGCCCAGGATGCAGTCAGCTTTCTGGGCTGCAAGCACACGTTGGCTCATGTTGATCTTCTCATCAACACTGGAAGTCCTTCTCCTCAGGGCTGCTCTCGAGCTATTTTCTGTCCAGCCTGTATTTGTGTATGGGACAAAGCTGTGATTCTCATTTAAAAGGCTTGTGAAACACCTGAACGCTGCTGTTAAGACAATGAGATATACAACGAACTATTCATCCTCTTCTTCAAAATGTCTCCAGCATCTTTATTTTACTCAGCATAGGTCCTGAGGCAGGGTTATCCACACATACACCCACGCTATTCATAACTTTTGGAGCTGGGAGGAAGAAATAAACAGATACTACTGGAATCAAGATTCCAGTTGTCTCTCACAGAGATTAAATGAAAGATCAAATCATTCATAGCATAACCCCCCACTTTGCTCTTCTCCTTTATCCATCAGTCTGTGTATATCCTGAACATTTGTGTTAATTTGCTGCTCATCCTAGACTGGTGATGTTTCCACAAAACAAAGGTTTCTTTCCAATACCTCCTGCAACCTCTTTTAACCTTTCTGGTCTTCTTTACACCTGAAGTAGCTAACCCATGCGTGGTAAGGGGTACTTTGAACCAGAGTCCCTCCAAGTCCTGTATAACATGGAGCACTGCAACAGTGTCCAGCTGTCCTCCCCATGGAGCCAAGAAGCCTGTGTCCAACCCCTGAGTGAACATGTGTGTTCGCTTTATTGTTTCTTACCTTTTCAATTTTTTCATCGAGCATTCTGAAGAATTCCTGTTGGCTTTCAGAGATGTGCATGCTGAAAGGCAAAGGAAAAGTATCAGTACCAACAGGGTTTCCTCCTTTTTAAATACTAATACGGCAGTTCAGAGACACCGAGGGACCCAGATGTAAATTTTTACCACAGTGAAACATAAATCACTTTAAAGGATGACAATTTTTTCGACCTTTTTTTTTTTCTTTTTCTGAAAGATTATTGCATTTGGTTCTGTAAATGCACGCTATGCTTGCAACAGCACCTAGGGTCCATGTGCATCCAGAGGAGACTATTCCCTTTTCCAGGCAGGTTGCAGAAACCTAATAGCCTGCTACCTTCCCTTGGGAAAGTGAGAGACCCCTCTGTGTCGAGACAGATGATCCTCCACGACAGCCAACATCACCACCACAAGATGAGGATGCCTACAATGTAAGGTTAAAGGCCTGCACTGAATGGTCTGTGTGCACTGCAAAACCTGGGCTCTGCACTCAATGCCCAGGCACATCTACAAGCTCAGGCTGGTCCTTCCTCTCCCAGATGGGTGGTCCTTACTACTCCCTGAATGGACCTAGCAGACTATTCACTTCAATTAATTCTGCAGCATCAAGAGACTGAGGGGTTAAGTGATATGATTTTGCATTAGTGAAGAGGGTTGGAAAATACTCTTACTTGTTTGCGGTAAAACGCTGATGGTGACACAACAGGCCCTTCCCCAAGGGGGACGTACAAGCTAAAAATACAGTAAAGTTGGGCACAAAGGAAAGGATGAGGAGACAAAGACGAGGATGCATGGCAGACAGTATTTGGGGTGTGTCTGCTTTATTTATGTCAGGGGGCGGTAAGAGTCTCCTTCCTGAAATAGTGATATCCCTCCAGAAAGGTGAAACTGGAGCATCCTCTTGACCCACGGCAGGGAAAAGTGCCTGGGCCCACTGAGGAACTGGAGAAACATGCCAGAAACTCTGTGTGGGACAAAAGAAGATGCAAAAAAGGAAGGATGGGGGACTAGTGCCACTGTTAACACTGGTACTAAATGGTTAGAAGGACACAGAGCTCTTGGAGATTTTCTCTGACACTAAAAGCTGGTTTAGCTTGCTGAATTCCCACCCCGATTCCTCTTCCTTGCTACAATCCTTTCAGCTGTAGAGTGAATACTTTGCCCACATGCCCAACAACACACTGCACGTTCCTACAAAGCTTAGCATTCATGACTTCACTTACTATCAGGATGAACGTATACAATGATTTGCTTATGCTGGACATAAATGAAGGCTCAGTTCAGAAGAGAAGGTCTGAGAAGTGGCATTAAAACCTAAAGCTAGTAATTCAGGAGAGGGAACAATTCACCTTTCAATGGCTGTGTGAGTTTCTGTCCCCAGCTGTCTGCCTCAGGTTCCCACTTCCACCTGAGATGGGAAAAAAAAATATGCTGCTTTGGGTCAGTCGACCCCATCAACCTCTTGTTCAGGTGTCTTGGAGAGGGACTCTAAGGCAGTCCAGCCCTTTCTGGGTAGGTAAGCACTAGAAATATATGCTTGCTTTTTGCAACATCATAGCTCCATTTTGTAATAAAATGAGATGATACTGCAGTGACTCACTTCAACCACAATTTGTAAGGAAACTAACAGAATGGGGGGGAAAATAAATATTGTGTTGCCACACATGAAAAGTCCCAGAGTTGGTCCTAAAACCCTTGCAGGCCATGATTGTCAGAAAAGGTTGGTGGGCAGTATAATTGCGCTATGATTTAGAGATGCAACACACACACAAATACACAGTGTGTATTTTGAGAAGCTCTGTAAACTTATAAAATCCGTGGCAGGGTGGGAAACCGCCAGAGTTAATGAACAACCGGAAGAATCAGAAAGCCAGAAAACCAAGTAGAGTTCTTGGGTATTCCTCCAGAAGAAAAAGCCTTTTCCAGATAGAAATATTGATTTAATTTTGTCCATAAGAAGCATGTCAGCAGGCATGAGAATGCATTTTCAGCTGTTTCATGGCAGGCCAATGAAACACAATTTTCCAAAAGACGGGACCTTTATCCGCTGTATCAGTACAGGCTGGAGGATGACTAGATTGTGAGCAGCTCTGTGGAGAAACACCTTGGGTCACTGGAGGGTGACAAACTGGACGCAAGCCGGTAATGTGCACTTGCAGCCCAGGAAGCCAATCATGTCCCGGACTGCATCACAAGCAGCATGGTCAGCAGGGCAAGGGAGGTGATGCTCCCCTTCTACTTTGTTCTTGAGCGACCCCATCTGGAGCACTGCATCCAGCTCTGGGGTCCACACCGTAAGTGGTACATGGACCTGTTACAGTAGGTCCAGAAGAAGACACAAAAATGAGCTGAGGGCTAGAACATCTCTCCTAAGAAGAAAGGCTGAGATGGGGTTGTTCCATCTGGAAAAGACAAGGCTCTGGGGAGACCTTTACACAGCCTTTCAGTACTTTAAGGGGGAAAGAATTTTTACTAAGGCCTATAAGTGACAGGACAAGGGGCAATGGCGTTAAACTGAACAAGGGTAGACGTAGATTGGACTTAAGGAAGAAATGTTTTATGATGAGAGCAGTGAGACACTGGACCAGGATGCCCAGATGCTCCATCATTGGAAGTGTTCAAGGTCAGGTTGGATGGAGCTTTAAGTAACCTGCACTGGTGAAAAATATCCTGCCCACAGCAGGGAGGTTGGACTAGGTGATCTTTAAAGGTCCCTTCCATTTCAAACCATTCTGTAAGTCTGGGATTTAGCAGGGTAAAAACAGTATAAACCACTTCTTTTAGTTTATGCTTCAGGCTGTGTTACTCCTTGAGTTATAACCATGTCTCAATGTACTTGATGGAGCACACTTTATCACATAGCTAGTTAAAGATGTCAGCAGTCAGTTTTGAGAGTAAGCAAACAGCAAGTGCCCAAGAGCTCAGGGCAGGGTGCAGGGATGGAGTCCCACCAAGGTATGGCAGCTACTAGCACTCAGTGTGAAGAGGAAGGACCAACCCCTTTAAATCTGTCCAAGATCCCTGTAAATCTACTGCTGGCTCCCTATATACACTGTTGAGTTCAGGGCTCTAGATGTAAAAATCTAAATCCTCCTACAAATGGGAAGGGCCCTCACTCTTACTTTTATAGCTGACATTTTAAAACTCCCTTCATTGTGCATGAATGTATAATTTGGTACATAGTCCACATTCTGTTTTGAAGTAACACCTGTTCTATAAGAACGGTCCTACAAGACGTGTCTGATGATTTATCTATTAATATCTGCTCTTCTAGCTGAGTAGTCCTATTCCACATACTGCCACAATACACCCTACCTCACAGTCAGAATTATCATGGTCTTTAGATGATAGACATTAAAAAAATGTGCATATGATAACACGACTTTGCTGACTTGATGATTAGAAACTCAAACACATGTAGCCACTTTATTAACAGAAATCCGATGGTATGTTGGGTAAACAGCAAGGGCTTGGGCAAACAGCAGAGATTCTACCCAACAACCCAATGCTATGTTCTGAAACTCTCCAAGAAGTTTCCTTATTTTTGCACAACTGTGATAGAAACCTCTGCCAATGCAATGCCTTTAGGCTTTTTGGTGAACGAAGGTTAGCTCTGATTTCTGCAGGAACTGTTAAAATTGGAGTTTGGTGATAGAATGGACACTCTGACCCCACGCAGTCTTTCTGCCCTGGATACACAAGAAGAGATGACCCGTCAAAAGAAATGGCCTTTTTTAGCCTAAGCTTATCAGTCTCCTGTTAGAGCATCTTAAATACATATCTGACCCTGCTGGGAAGGACCAAGCCACAATAATAAAGTACAGCTTTACTGAAGTGTGATTTTACCTCCACCTCCCTACTGTGAACTTCTTTGCAATTACATCTGAGGCACTCGATTTTGTCCTTTTGAAAGGAGGCTGAATTATACTGTCAGCTCATTAGGAAATTACTGAAGTTTCCAGACTTGAAAACGCGTACAATGCACTTGGTACGCAGCAAGTCTAAGTTAATAAGTGCCCTGAAGGCACAGCATAAAGAACAGCAGTTCTGCTATTGTTCAAAATCCAACAGCAAAGCTTTATCACTTCTTTGTTATGAACCCAATATACGATTCCATGTAATCTGTTATTTTCAATCCAATTAGTGATTAAAATGTAAATGATTTAGATAAGAAATGAGTTACTAATATCAATAACCAGCTCTGTCACAAGAGCTAAATATTTCATGGCCTATGTAACGCTGACTGATATCAGCCAGGGTACAGCAGAGAACTGCGAGTGAAGGACAGAGATACTCTCAGCTACACAAGAACCCTCACTTTAAGAAACAAACCAACTATTTTTAAAGGATGAAGTGTACAATTCCTAATCCCAGCCACTACAGCTGCTAACCTAAATCAAGAGCTAACAAAAACTTCCCTGGGAACTTAGCCGACAGTACTTAAGAACATTAGTGCATATACAATTTTGTTTGTTGTACAGAAGGCTGAGAAATAACACAGTATGGTACTCCTATGAGGCACACCAAGATGCTTCTCACACACTTCTAAGTGCTGCATTTTAGTTGTGCAACAGACAGGATGTTGCAGGGATGCCAGCACAAAGTGCTGCTGCCCGGCTGCGTTGTTGGTATCAGGACACAGGTGACCTTACCTATTTTATTTAAATTGGGTACAGTTTTAGGGCTGCTGGAACAACCAGCCGGTTTTCTCTAGACCATAATTGGGAATCTCACAGCTACTGCTTAATCCTGTGTTTATTTTTGTTGCTATTAAAGAAAAAAATTGAACTTACTTTGCTCTGGGTTGATGTACTAATCCTGGGATCTCTTTATTAGATTTAAGTCTTATGTTTGAACTGGCACTTTTTTCCTGAAACACACAAAAAACATGCAACAGAGAGACCATCAGTACTTATGAAACACACAAAGCACGACAAACATTTGTCATCATGGTGTCACACTCTGCTGGGTTCAGGCTCTTCTACCTGGACATCTGAATGAGAAAAGCTCATCAAAACCAAAATTGAAGGCAACACAATTGATGCAATGACCCCAAGGGGTCAATTTTTAAATGTCATTGGCTCGGTGGTGGCCTGGGGGATTGCCTCCAGGAAACAGGGTAAAATCCAGCTTGGACATGCAGCGCTCAAACACCGCACTAGTGACTCTCCAGTGGTCCATGGAAAACGAGGTGTGCAGCTGCAGCTGGGCTCCTCACAGAGTCGTATCGATGATAACATTAGTTGGCACCTTTAATAAAGGAAGACAAAACATCAAAAAGGCAGAGTCCCAGAGTCACCCCAGACCTGCAAATAAATTGTATGTGGGAGAAAGCATACATTAAACATACCGGTGTCAAGAGCAGCAATGGCAGACTTGACTGGCTCAGCCAGAAAATTGGACACAAGGGGCTCAAGGAAGCAAACCAGAATATGTTTATAGGCAAGAATAGAATCATGTCCTCCACAGAGGCCCAGAATCATTAAAAATATCTTTAAAAAGGCATGGGGAGGAAAGAGAGTTTAGTTGAGAGACAGCACTTCAAGGAAACATCTTGTCCTCATGCCAAAAGTTTCTGTACACCAAAGCTTAGTGCACACACATACCTACTGTCTGCAAAAGCCTGAAGAAGGATACAGCCCCTTCCAGATCTTCCCAGCACTGTGTTAGGAAAAGCTGCTGGTACAGATGGGAGAGAGAGGAGTAAAATTTTACAGCTCACCTGCTCTACAAATCCATGTGATTTTTTTGGGCATGTCATGCCCATGACAATTTAAGAAATGCAAACCCAAGAATTAGTGCTTTTGTGGGTAATTTTGGTAGTTTTGTTTTGTCTTATTTAGTCTTTGAGTGTCTGAATAACACAAAATGATTTTTAAGAGGGCTACTAGATCACTGAATTAAAAAAAATAGGCTGTCTGGCAGTTAATATTCTAATGAATAATTCTACAAGGGCTGTAAACATCAACTGCCTCAGCATATTTAACACTGCTTAATGCATATCTTCTAATCTTCCTAAATAGAAAACTGTGTCTTGCATGAAAATAAGAGTGAGAAACAAGCCTTTTTTCCAAGCCATAAGAAACATCTCTGTATGTTACATCCCACCAGCCACTGTCTGCCCATGATGTCAAGTCAAAGCAGCAGAAGGTGAAACTACTTGCTTTCAAAGCATCTTCTAATTTTAACAGTATTAACTGGGATGACTATGTACATGCATGCTATATATGCATATACATAGTCATACTACTCATATGAGTTGATGTACAACTGGCACAACTATCAAGCAAAATAAAAATAGTGGGACAGGTTTCACCAAAGAGAAGACACAAAAACCAGAAATCAGCTAAATCTCAACCTCATGCATCAGGTGAGCCTTTATCCTCAAATGTGCTCCACCAGCTCATTTGCCACAACACAGAGGCAGAAACAGGGGTCCCGTTATGCATCTGGGATGGTACATCTGGATGGTCTAGCAGTAGGTAGGTTTTGGAGCCATAGCACCGCCTATCCACCTGCTGCAACACAAGGTGAATTTTGGGCTATCTTCTGTCTCTGCATACCAACACTCTGGAGGCATAGACCTTTCCTCACCAACAAACTGCTGTGAATCCATTGTTTCAATTAAAAGAGAAGGGAAGCTCTGGTTTACAGCTGTGATAAATCAAGGCAGTGGAAACCTGGGTTTCCACCCCTCCACTTCTGCTTTGGTGTCAGCACAGCTCTATCACTAGCTGGAATCAGCCCAAATCCCAGCCTAAAGAAACTTCTGTCACTTAGGAACAAATAGAAAGACACAAGGAAAATATATTGCCTTTTCTCTGTGGGTCCCAGAGCAGTATTTAGAATATTAACTGACTCACACAGAAATAAAATTCCAGTTTACTTGACTTCAAGATCACTCTTTCCCTCCTATTGTTTTCAGTAATTAACACACCTCCATCAGCTATTACTTACTATTCTTCTATTTCATCAGAGTATGCCACCTTCTCCATCTGTTGCTCAGCAGGAACAAACAGAAAAAGAAGAGTTAAGAGAAAAATAAAACCCAACCAGACCTTGAATTGGCTCGCTGCGTTGTTTATAGGTATTATTTTGGCAGTGATATTTCATTACACTGACCAAAATATTGCCTTTGATAAAAATAGACAATAAAAAATAGTTCTTCCAAACACAAATGGAGTATTGTTCCCCATCATTTTGATTCATCAGACATCCCCATCAAACTGATTCATCAGAAATTAATAGTTTGGATTTTAACACTGAGCTTACAAAGAAACCCAAAATGCTTCAAGGTAGTCAGATTGCTCTTCCAGGCTGACTATACTGGTTGAAGGGTCACTTCTGTCATTCTAACCTCATTTTCTCTCTGACATTAAACATTAAAAAAGTTACCATGCACAAACATTAAAAAAGTTACCACCCATCAACAGAACTGCAACTGGTTTTAGAGTCCTAACCTACTGCAAATGGAAATTAAGATGCAAAAGTTCAGTTTTCTTCTAGCTCTGCTTACAAGGATTATTTAGCAAAGATGCATTAAATGATGTCTCACACCACAAGCTTAAAAGTAAACCCTCCAGGATGCTGTACTTGGATAGTGGCATTAGCTAGTCTATAGTAAAAAGGTGAATAGTGGACATTTTACTCCCTATTATTTTGCAATTAATTATTATCAAGGTAAAGCTGTCATCCAATCAAGGTGATTTCATTTGATAGATTTGTTAATTATTGTTAATTCCTCCATAAAGGATGCACAGTATCAGAATTTTAGGGCATTAACAGATGGTGGTGACTCTGCTGCCAGATGCTATTAACACAGCAACAGCCACTACCGCCACTATAATTAAATATCTGTCAACATTTCCCTTGATGCTTCCCCTCTTACAAACCCACTTCAAGAGACAGGCAAACCTAATTTGAGGTATTTTGCTTCTTCCTAAGACCGCCACAGATGGACTCAGGTAAGCTGCTATAGTGCTTCTTCTCAACCCTCTTAACACTCATGGCTTACTAGAGCAGGGCTGATTTTTAAGAGATGCTTCCGTAAGTGCTAACGTATTTTATTAGAACACCACACATTATTATATGCATTTTTTAAATTTTATTAAATTGGCTGTGAAGAAATCAATTAAAGCTGATAGCAGCAATGCTACTAACTAATCTAATGGCTATTTTTCATTAACTTGCAATCACATTTTGGTCTTTAATTGTTTTTCCTCTAAAGTTACAATAATTAAACAAATACACAAGCAAATGGAAACTCTCTCCCCTTCCCCTCCCCCCCAATAAAATAGTAAACCCTAGTGTAAGTAAATTTGAGTTCTGAGTTTCAAGGCTGTATTTTGTTTAATTTTTTGTTTTATTTGAAAAAGGCTGAAGTATCCAACCTGCAACAATATCTTGAAGGTGGCACATTCCCTCAAATTAGTATAATTTTTAAGATTGTCTCTGTAGATTTGCTACTAAAATATACTGAAGTTGATAGAAATATCAAGGGTCTCTCTAGACAACGATCACATTTTACTCAATATTGGTAGTTTACAGCTATTCAAATATTTATAAAATAATATTCTTGATTTATATCAAGTTGACACTTTTCTTCAAAGGAGCCCACAGCGCCTTTCAAACAGCTTTCTGTAGCTGTGTAAGTCATCATTAAAATAATTTAGGGGAAAATTAAGTACCTATTTTTTTATATTATAAGTGACTCTAAAAAAAATCATATTTGAAAAGAAGAAAACCAAATCCATCAGTAAGAAATGGCATGAAAGATGAGATGTAAAATTTCAATACGCCAGCCCAGCACTTCTTACCTCTCCCAGTAGTGAGGATCAGCCTCAGGATCAATGAGGAAATAATATTTCACATGGAATGCTTTGATGCATCAGGGTGAACAAGAGAGAAGTACTGGCCTATGGGATTTTACTCTAGTTTTCTTGCTTTATACATACATGAGCATTTATTTTTTTGTATTATGATTTGGCAGCAAGAGGGCCTTTTCCTTCTTTCTCTAGCTACCTGGAAGCAAAACCACCTAAAAATGTTGTTTAGAGTAACCTTACAAAATGAAGGGGCAAATTAAGCATTTAAAAAAAATCAGATGCTGGTTGAAGAAAATTATCCTTGGATCCGATTTCATCACAGGAATCACATTATGCTTGCCATAATGCCTATATGAGTGCACATACTGCTGTCCAGAAGGAGGTCTAGGGCACCCTCGGTGATGAGGCAAGGCATGGTATGAACTACGAACACATGGAGTCCACCCTCCTCGTCCTCTTGGGATCCTATGCATGGCATGAGTGATGATGAAAACCATGGACTCATCTGATGATAATGAAGGTAGGTGCCTGTGCAGGCTGAGCTTTTGGAAACAAGGCTGGGGAGGAGCTTGGTTTGCATACCACTGAGCACTGGACTGCGTGCTCTAGATGCACATCAGCACCAAAATATACACCAGACCCTAAAGGCAGGGCCGAATAAGGAATTTAACCTTCATGGCACAAATGCAAAGAGAGACAAAGAAATAGATGCTCATAGTGAGAAGACACTTAAGAAAGACATTATCATCACAGTCATCAGAAGGACCTTTCCAAAGTCAGTCTTAAAAGGAACCTTCAATCAGCAATAGCTATGAGAAAATCTGATATTGGAACAAACTCCCCTGATCTCTCCAATACACCTCCCAGGTGGCTCCAGCTGCGGATGCAGTCATGTTGACTCCTAAACTCACAACACAAGTCAACAGATGCTGGCACCACTCCATTATTGACCCCCTTCCTGCCCTGGGCTCCTAGAAAATGATGTTTGCCATCTGCCATGGGAGCTCAGTTTTAAGGAGCACCCTGTAACTCAGGTACCTGAGGCAACAACAATGTGCAGCCTGTCTATTTAACCAAGCGTCCTTGTCCTGCTGCCTGGAGCATCTTGGTCTTCAGAATGAGGACTTGAAAACATGGCTGTTATTTATGGATTTCAATTAAGCTTGAGGTTGTGTTACATAACAAAATCTTAGTCTTAAATGTTTTAATAAATACTATTGCTGCATCAGGCCAAATTTTTTTGTCAACTAAGCATGAAGCCCTTGATGCCTCCCCCCTGTAAATATCTGCATCCTTGGAGATGTCTAAAAGCTGTATGGTCCTGGGCAGCCAGCTCTAGGTGGCCCTGCTTGAACTGAGGGATTAGACCAGATGATCTCTAGAGGTCCCTTCTGACCTCAACCAGTCTCTGATGCTGTGATAAAGTATTTTTCTTAATAAATCAGACACCAGGAAAAAAAAATAATTCTTGAGTTTTATCCCCAAGTAACAGTGGGAGAGACTGAAGCTTCAAGACTTCATGCCCAAATTGTGGCCATTCAGGCATGCAAAGGGAAGGCAGAAGCAGACACACTGCCTGGCATTTATTTTGGAAAAAAAATCAGCTTCTGCAAATCCAGCCAACATCACACAGTGAGTCTGCACTGATGCCAGGAGCATAACCCAGGTTTGGCAGAGAGAAATCCTGTGCTTTCATCAGAGGTCGATGGTTTCCTCAAATTTGTTCCAGAGGGTAGGCCTCAGAAGCTTAATGGAGCTCCTCCTTCCTGGCTATTACTGGGAAATTTTGCTTTAGCAACTCCAGCTCCTCAAATGCAGTAGGGAAGAGCAGAATTTGGAAAGCACAAAAAAAAATTAGAAAATACTCAAAATGAGATAAAAACAAGCAAAAAAAAAAGAGAAAGGTGCGAATCCTCAGCAGCTTCCTACAGCCCACCAGAAAGACATCCACACACTGCAATTTGAGAAATTTGAGAAATCAGATAATGCTGCTTTTAGTGTTTATTTACCATTCATACATACATGCTTACATACACCTGTGCATCTTGCTCAGCAACACCTGGCTTAAAGTCAACAAGAGTCTTTCAATTAGTGCAAGGTGGCTTTCAGCCAGGCCTTCAAAACATGAAAGATAAATGCTTGGTGTGCTTGTACAAAAGCAATACAACCATGGAGATCCTTCACCAGACTTAGATAATCCACTAAAGAAGCCAAGACAGAAACTCAGGGTAGTGAGAGAGAGTATAACAAAATGACACTACAGAAGAGTATGGGTTACAAGGAAGTGGGTAATTTTGGGCACCAAGAAAAAATAAAACAGGTACTAGCTAAGAGCATACTACAAACTCAAGAGAAGTTTAAATAGAGCCTAATTTACCACTCCAAGGGGGTAAGCAAACAACCTCCCCACAGAGTGCAGCACTGCCTGGGCACAGGGTAAAAAAACTGCTCTGTGTGCAGGTTTGGCCTCATTTCAGTTCTTGCCCTGTTGGCTCTCTGATATTGAGCTCCTTCCCCAAAGACATCTAATTTTCCCTGCTTCTTTTTGTTCAGGCTGCCACCTGGCCCGCTTTTTTCTCTTGGATCCACTGTTTGCATATTTGGCTGGAAGAAAGATGAATTGGTGCAGTAACTAATTTCCAGTTGCTTTCTTAAACACCTTTGAGATGTTAAAAACCAGGGGGGTGAGGGAGAGGGTAGAATTATTACAAGAATCATAGAATGGTTTGGGTTGGAAGGGGCCTTAAGGATCATCGAGTTCCAAGCCCCCTGCCATGGGCAGGGACACCTCCCACTAGAACAGGTTGCTCAAAGCCCCATCCAGCCTGGCCTTGAACACCTCCAGGGATGGGGCATCCACACCTTCCCTGGGCAACCTGTTCCAGTGCCTCACCACCCTCATAGTAGAGAACTTCTTCCTAATACCTAATCTAAATTTCCTGTCTTTCAGCTTAAATTTTTTTAAATTTTTACATCCCCAGACAGAATCCCTTCCCATCTCTCCCGTAGGCCCCATCATGAAGGTCCTGGAAGGCCACTACAAAGTCTCCCTGGAGCCTTCTCTTCTCCAGGCTGAACAACCCAACTCTCTCAGCCTGTCTTAATAGGAGGCATGCTCCAGCTCTCTGATCATCTTTGTGGTCCTCTGCTGGACCCATTCCAAGAGCTCCATGTCCTTCCTGTGCTGAGGACTCCAGAGCTGGATGCAGTACTCCAGGCGGAGTCTCACCAGAGTGGAGTAAAGGGGCAGAATCACTTCCCTCAACCTGCTGGGCACAATTCTTTTGATACAGCCCAGGTGCAGTTGGCTTTCTGAGCTGTCAGTGCACATTACCAACTTATGTTGATCATCCACCAACACTTCCACGTCCTTCTCCTCAGGGCTGTTCTCAATCCATTCTCTGCCCAACCTATATTTGTTTTCAAGATTGCCATGACCCAAGTGCAAGACCTTGTACTTGGCCTGGTTGAACTTCATGAGGTTCACAGAGGCCCACATCTCCATCCTGTCCAGGTCCCTCTGGATGGCATCCTTTCCATTCAGCGTGTCTAGCACACCACACAGCTTGGTGTCATCGGCAAACTTGCTGAGGAGGGTGCACTAAATGCCACTGTCCATGTCACCAACAAAGATGTTGAACAGCACTGGTCCCAGTACTGACTCCTGAGGAACACCATTTGTCAATTGGACATTGAGCTGTTGACCACGACCCTTTGAGTGTGGCCATCCAGCCAATTCCTTATCCACCAAGTGGTCCATCCATCAAATCCATGCCTTTCCAATGTAGAGACCAGGATGTCATGCAGGACAGTGCTGAACACTTTGCAGAAGTCCAGGTAGATTATGTGTGTTGCTCTCCCTTTTTTAACCAACACTGTAGCAACATCCTAGAAGGGCATCAAATTTGTCAGGCATGACTTGCCTTTCGTGAAGCCATGCTGGCTGTCACCAATCACCTCCTTATTTTCCATGTGCCTCAGCAGCAATTCCAGGAGGATCTGCTCCATGATCTTGCCTGGCACAGAAGTGAGACTGACTCGTTCATAGCTCCCCAGGTCTTCCTTTTTCCACTTTTGGAAATGGAGGTTATGTTCCCCTCTTCCAGTCAGTGGGAACTTCACCAGCCTGCCACAACTTTTCAAATATAATGGAGAGTGGCTAGCAACTTTATCCACAAGCTCCCTCAGGACTTGGATGGATTTCATCAGGTCCCACTGAGTTATGTACCATCAAGTTCCTTAGATGGTCTAAAACATGCTCTTCTCCTACAGTGGGTGGTTATCCATTCTCTTTTTGCCTTCTGCAACTTGGGTGATGTGGTTAGAGCCTTTGCTGATGAAGATAAAGGTGAAAAAGTCATTCAGTATCATCTCAGCCTTCTCCATATCCAGGGTGACCAGGTCTCCTGTTTCCTTCTGGAGAGGGCCATGTCTTACCTAGTCTTGCCTTTATTCCTGACATACTTACAAAAGTTTTTCTTGTTGTCCTTGATGTCCCTGGCCAAGAATATCTAACATACCCATTACACTCAACTCAGGCTGCAGAATTTCAAAAGATCTGAAAGATCTGAAAAAAATCCAATAGAACTGTAAAGTTGGGAAAAAACGAATTAAGAAAAAAAAAAAAGGAAGAGGAGGGAAAATGCTCTTCTGGAGAGAGTTGCAGGACTTCTGTAGTATCTAATTATACTCCACCGTGAGCCAAAGTCTTTGAGCTTTGACAAAGAGTATCATTAAAGAGTACAGAAAAAATAAAAAGGGTGGGGGGAACTGCCACCACTAAAAGGTTTTCAAAGGGTATTAATATTTACTACATCTAGCATCTACAACTTTCTTTAACTTCCCCAACAGCTTTTCAACTCTTTCTCCCAGGCAATACTAGAAAGTCTAGACTAATTGCTTACAGTAATTCCAATTAATTCTGTCAAGTAACCAAATACCAGGAAAGTTGTAGATGAACTGAAATTTAGACATGGGAGCAGCTGGCATGAGGACGGCATATTAAGGCATGTAAACAGATGAAATTACAAACAAGGAACATAAATGATAAATAAGTACAACCAATAAATACTCTAGGGAAACTTACCTGCACCTTGCTCACAGCTCTGCACTTGTATCACCCCTCCACAGGGTTCAGACATTTGAATCCTCTCCTCTCTAATACAGCTTGTGACACCAAGGTCCAGAAAAATGCTTATTTCTATCTCAAAGTTCTTTGTTGCAGATAGATTGCTAAACTTTAAGGTGTCCCCTACAGAAAATAACAAGTGGTATCACTTGAAAAATGCCTCCATTCTGAAACATGAGGTTTTTACTGCCCTAAATGTCAGGGGTTTCTGGTTCTTCCGCCCCCATGGTACTCCAAAAGGTCAGCCAGGATAAGAAAATGAACATTGGAGACAAAGCCAAAATAACTGGTGCTGAATGAAGTTTCATTCAAATGTGAAATTATCTTACTTCTTCAGCAAAAGTCTTACTTATTCATGCAATAATACTCCTTGCTTCCCCATCCTGCTTATGTTCCCATTCCCTGTGAAACACAAGGTCTGTGAGATTTCCAGCAGGAAGCAATCTGAAAAACGAAGTTGAGGAACATCCCCTCTAAAAACAACTCTGCAAGAGGCTAAAAACTGCCCCTTATAGTTATATACACCAGAAGTTAAGGTAACATGGAATTGCTTGAGGGCACGAACATTGCTTACACTGAAAGATATTCAGAAACACTGCGAATGAAACGTTGTGGGCAGAAAGGAGACCTGCTCTCCAACTCTCATTAATATACCAAATCTTTAATGGCTTTGGTACATCAGAGTGGTTGAAAGTTTTATCTAGCACATAAAAAATAGATGGATAAAAGTTAAAAACTGCATTACTGGTAAGTTACAAGACTAGGCTGACTCGGGCAAACTTCAGAGGTTTTGGGGCACTTGGCAACAAAATGTGCAACAAACCTTTATCTTTTGCAGGTCCTCTTCTGTACTTTTCTGACACAGTTCAGTCACCCTGGATAACAAAACCTGGCTCAAATATTAACTTTCTGCTTATTAAGCCTGTCTTGTCAATTGCTCTCTCTCTACCAAGCTTCTACAGAAATACCGTTATTTATAAGAAATGTATATATTACTCATGCTGTCAAGTTTTTCGTGGATGTCTCCTGAAGGCAATTTTCCACCAAGTGTAACAACATGGAAAGAGCTGGCATTAAGCATGAAACAACAGTATTGCATGGAGTCTGTAAAACATTTATAGCCAGGAGTAACTGGTGTAGACAGACTGAAGAGTATCTTGGTGCATTAAGCAGCTCATATGCAGCACAGCATGTAGCCATTAGTTTTTGCTTGAAGAAGGCACTTTGCTGGAATGGCGGCAAGTATGTTATTGCTACTACAATTTCTGTAGAGCTTTTTCTTGGGATGGTTTTGAAGAGCTTTATGCCCTTCAGACATATACGAGAGAACATATCTAGAGAACAAGATGTGCCCTGCTTTTCTGGCTTTTTAAATAGTTGAGCTTAAAATTTCAGCAGCTGTAGTGATTTTTTCAACACTGGTTTTCTAAAGGTACAACTGAACTTTTTCGGTTGATTTTGGAACATGCTTTGCACCTGCCCTTTGGAAAATCAACTCCCTGAGAGATGTCTCCACATCAGGCAGATGCAGTGAAGAAGCTTCCCGAGAGAAGCTTCCTGGTGCTCAATGGAATTAAATCCAGCTGGTGGCCAGTCATAAGTGGTGCTCCTCAGGGCTCAGTATTGGGGCCATTTCTATTTAATATCCTTATTGATGATCTTGACAAGGATATAGAGTGTACCACCAGTAAGTTTGCAGATGACGTTAAGTTCGATGGGAGTGTTGATCTGCTTGAGGGCAGGGAAGCTCTGCAGAGGGACTTGGACAGACTGGATCCATGGGCCAATGTTAATGGCATGGTCTTCAACGAGGCCAAGTGCCAGGTCCTGCACTTGGGCCACAACAACCCCATGCATCGCTACAGGCTTGGGAGAGTGTGGCTGGAGAGCTGCCTGGCAGA